>OY725493.1:3822852-3870691 GCA_963281255.1 Aphrocallistes beatrix
GGAAAGGCTTGATTTCCATTTGTTTTACGGCATTCTGATAATATATAACATCAAAACATCCTCAATCAATAAGTTATAATAGTACTTAACTTCAAAATATGACATATCAAATATTTTCACATCATGACACCTTCAAAAGTGTGAAAAAGTTGACAGTTATCACTGGGGGCCCAAAAATGACCATGTCCGATAGTTTCCGCCGAAATCCCATACCTATAACTTTATTCGACTATGCCAGGTCGTTATTTTAATACTGAATTCGTAATGAGCACTAAATTTCCAGCAATTTGATATATATATTGACCATATTTGGAAATATTTTTGGTTGCCTTTTCCTAGCTACGGTCAGGAATGTGAAAAAATTCCTTGCCGTTGCTAGGCACGGGAAAACAAAAAATTTTCCAAATATGGTCAATATATATATCAAATTGCTGGAAATCCAGTGCTGAGCATGAATTCAGCATTAAAAAGATGATCTGGCACTGTTTAAAGAAGTTAGAGCTGTGGGACATTTCGCATTTAAAATGTGTCGTTTTTAGAGCGACACCAGGTGATACAAGTGGCTCAAAGTGGCGAAATATTGGGGCTGGAGTTATAAAAATCGGGATTATTTTTTAGAACCCCTATAAGGATCTAAAAATGATAAAAAAGCAATTTGGGCACATTTTTAATTAAAAACAAGTTTCGAATGGGAAACACCAACCTTAAGTCGAGAGAGCATGCTCGTTAGGTCGAGAGAGCATGCTCGTTATATACTCCATTGGGGTAAGCAGAACTTTCGTCCCTGGAATATCTGTCTCATTAGAGACCAAAATAAACGGGCACTAATATGTAAGGAACGGAAATTGAGGCTTTTGGAGTGGAGTATGTTTGAAAAAAAGGGTGAAAATGAGGCATTTTGATTGAGAAATAATTAGGTGCGAAAAGGGCATTTCAGGGGACGAAAGTTCCGCCATTCCTCCATTGTTTACCAGCATCATACCTACTTATAATAGTAGGAAGTTATTTCATAATATATGAAACTTCTCGAACTAATTTAAACCAATTTTACATCAGGATTTTTATAGGTGATACTCCGTACGGGAAGTACAGTATCTAGGGCGCATGTAGTAGATTCAAATCAGTAAATACTTGTACCTTTTTTGAACATAAAGAAGGTATAAATGTAAGGAGCATGCTCTCTCGACCTAATGAGCATGCTCTCTCGACCTAATGAGCATGCTCTCTGGACTTAACGAGCATGCTCTCTCGACTTTTCAATACCTCCCTTTTTTAGGCGACACCAGGTGGTACAAGTGGCTTTAAGTGGCGAAATATTAGCTTAGAAATTCTAAAAATCGAAATTAATGTTTAAAACCCCTTTAGGGATCTAAAAATGATTAAAAAGGTCTTTGGCAAATTTTTGATTAAAAACAAAATGCCCATAGGAAAGGCCAGCCTTAATCGAGTTTTAATAGTAAGGATTTATATCTCTGTAACGAATTGATTGAAGAAACTGCCAGGCACAGAAAGCTGATTTTGGGCATGTGGGAGTCTATTGGCGATGGTTCTACTAAGTTATGAACTCAAACATAAATATCGACTCATCATTGAATTATGACCACATTGCCACCATTTTTTGAAATCTATAACTCAGCCATTTTAGGTGATAGAAGGTTGAAATTTTAATCGAAGAAAGTGTATAATAATTATCTTCACATGTGATACAACTATTATCAAAAAATTATTACTCATCACTGTGTTATGGCGTCATCAATACGATTCAAAAAAATTAAAAATTGACAAATTTGGTTATTTTTCGAACGATATAGATTCCAAGCGCCTTTCGCTTGCTTGCGCACCGCGGCTGGCGGACACTTTGTGTCCACCGGAGACGCCCTTTGGGCGCCAGGGGTCACATTGATTAATTGTAAGGGAGATAACATCCCTAAATATGTCTGTCCTACTGTTATTATCGATCTCACACGAAAAATCACAGAATTTGTCAATTTTTTAAACTTTGCTGAATAATGATGACATCATAACAGAGTGATGAGTCATCATGTTTTGATGATATTTGCATCATATGTGCGGTATATTAATATACACATTCAATTAAAATTTGTTCCTTTTATCACTTAAAATGGCTGAGTTATGGTCGAGAAACAAAAGTTTCTGATTATAAAAAGGTGACAATGACGTCATAATTCCATGATGAGCCGATATTTTCGTCTGAGCTCAGAATTAGTGGAGCTATATCCAAAAGACTCCCACATGCCAAAATTAGCTTTCTATGCCCGACAGTCTCTTCAATCAATTCGTTGCATATATATATATATACAAGCGAGCTTCGTTTGCTTTCGCTGTGCGGCTGGCGGACACTTTGTGTCCGCCGGAGGCGCCCTTTGGGCGCCTGTGGTCACCATTGATTCATTATAACGGAAATAACATCTCTAAATACGTCTGTCCTACTGTTATAATCGATAATGCATGAAAAATCACCAAATTTGTCAATTTTTGATGCGTAATGATGACGTCATAACAGAGTGATGAGTCTTCATTTTTTTGATGATAGTTGCATCATATGTGAGGTATGTTAGTATACAGATTATATTAAAATTTCAGGCTTCTATCTCCTATAATGGCTGAGTTATGCTCGAATAACCGTGTTGCTTAACTTTTAATAATGTGACAATGACCTCATAATTCCATGATGAGTCGACATTTTCGTCTGAGCTCAGAACTTACTGGAGCCATAGCCAAAAGTCTCCCACATGCAAAAATCAGCTTTCTGCGCCCGGCAGTTTCTTCAATCAATTCGTTACAGATATATATCCTTACTATTAAAACTCGATTAATGTGTATATATATATATACACTACCCGGACAAAAGTATTTGCACACTTCATTATCTCACGTGCATTTAATACTAAAATGGGTCTATTCATGAAGATTAAAACTCCGAAACGGTAAGTGATACAACTAATCGGGTTTCAATTTCGAAATCTTCGCATTCGAATTAGTTATTGTAGGATATTTCTAATCAATTATTAATTCCAGTGTTTGCAAATTATCAATCACTGCCACCTTGTGCCACATATGTCCCTTTATATCACTATACATGATGGTGATAATTTTACTCATTGGGTTGAGCAATTTATTAGAAATCTTCAACTATTACTAATTCGAATGTGAAGATTTCGAATCTTAAATCAGACTCTTAATAGCTCTTAGAGTTTGAATACTTTTGTCCGATTAGTGTATATATATATATATATATATATATATATATATATATATATATATATATATATATATATATATATATATATATATTCATATATGTATACAGTATCCGGACAAAAGTATTTGCACACTTCATTATCTTACGTGCATTTAATACTAAAGTGGATCTATTCATGAAGATTAAAACTCCGAAACGGTAAGTGATACAACTAATCGAGTTTCAAATTCGAAATCTTCGCATTCAAATTAGCTATTGTAAGATATATCTAATCAATTACTAATTCCCAATTATTTCAAATTCTCAATCACTGCCACCTTGTGCCACATATGTCCCTTTTTATCACTATACATGATGGTGATGTACTACCCCTTGTGCAACAGGTTGATAATTTTACTCATTGGGTTGTACAATTTGTTAGAAATCTTCAACTATTACCAATTCGAATGTGAAGATTTCGGATCTTAAATCAGACTCTTAATATCTTTTAGAGTTTGAATACTTTTCGTCTCTTCAATCAATTCGTTGCATATATATATATATACAAGCGCGCTTCGTTTGCTTTCGCTGTGCGGCTGGCGGACACTGTGTCCGCCGGAGGCGCCCTTTGGGCGCCTGTGGTCACCATTGATTCATTATAAGGGAAATAACATCTCTAAATACGTCTGTCCTACTGTTATAATCGATAATGCATGAAAAATCACCAAATTTGTCAATTTTTGATGCGTAATGATGACGTCATAACAGAGTGATGAGTCTTCATTTTTTTGATGATAGTTGCATCATATGTGAGGTATGTTAGTATACAGATTATATTAAAATTTCAGGCTTCTATCTCCTATAATGGCTGAGTTATGCTCGAATAACCGTGTTGCTTAACTTTTAATAATGTGACAATGACCTCATAATTCCATGATGAGTCGACATTTTCGTCTGAGCTCAGAACTTACTGGAGCCATAGCCAAAAGTCTCCCACATGCAAAAATCAGCTTTCTGCGCCCGGCAGTTTCTTCAATCAATTCGTTACAGATATATATCCTTACTATTAAAACTCGATTAATGTGTATATATATATATACACTACCCGGACAAAAGTATTTGCACACTTCATTATCTCACGTGCATTTAATACTAAAGTGGATCTATTCATGAAGATTAAAACTCCGAAACGGTAAGTGATACAACTAATCGAGTTTCAAATTCGAAATCTTCGCATTCAAATTAGCTATTGTAAGATATATCTAATCAATTACTAATTCCCAATTATTTCAAATTCTCAATCACTGCCACCTTGTGCCACATATGTCCCTTTTTATAACTATACATGATGGTGATGTACTACCCCTTGTGCAACAGGTTGATAATTTTACTCATTGGGTTGTACAATTTGTTAGAAATCTTCAACTATTACCAATTCGAATGTGAAGATTTCGGATCTTAAATCAGACTCTTAATATCTTTTAGAGTTTGAATACTTTTCCCTTCATGAAAAGATCAATTTAGTACTATTTGATGGGGAAGAATATAGTGTACAAATACTTTTGTCCGGGTACTGTATATGTATATATATATATATATATATATATCTGTAACGAATTGATTGAAGAAACTGCCAGGCGTAGAAAGCTGATTTTTGGCATGTTGGAGTCTTTTGGCTATGGCTCCAGTAAGTTCTGAGCTCAGAGGAAAATGTCGACTCATCATGGAATTATGACGTCATTGTCACATTTTTAAAAGTTAAGCAATACAGTTATTCGAGCACAACTCAGCCATTATAGGAGATAGAAGGCTAAAATTTTAATAGAATCTGTATATTAACATACCACACATATGATGCAACTATCATCAAAAAATGATGACTCATCACTTTGTTATGACGTCATCATTACTTTTTTTAAATTGATAAATTTGGTGATTTTTCGTGCGATATCGATTTTAACTGTAGGACAGACGTATTTAGAGATGTTATCTCCCTTATAATTAATCAATGGTGACCACAGGTGCCCGAAGGGCTCCTCTGGCGGACATAAAGTGTCCGCCAGCCGTGCAGCGCAAGCAAGCGAAGCGCGCTTGTGTATATATAAATATACATTAATCGAGTTTTAATAGTAAGGATATATATATATACTATATACAGTCGAACCTGCTATAACGGTCACCTGTCTATTGCGGTCACCAATGAACAGTCCCGTCCGAAATTCCATAATATTTAACCTGTGTATAGCGGTCACCTGCTCAACGCGGCCAGCGGCCACCATTTTGTAGTCCCTTACTAACCATAAAACTGTGTATAACGGCCATCACCTATCTATAGCGTCCACTACCTGTCTATAATGGCCACTACCTGTCTATAACAGCCATCACATTTTTCACCTTTTTATGTGTTTATTACAGAAATGTTACGAACGATAAACAAGTTTCATGTTATTACTTCAAGTAATGGATTTCTAAATACTTGATATTTATTGTACTACGTTGTACCTTTGGGGATTAAGAAAATCACCTGTATATAACGGCCAACTGTGTATAACCGCCAATTTTGTCCAGTACCTTGGGTGGCCGTTATATACGTACAGGTTCCACTGTATATACTTGTATATCCTTACTATTAAAAATTAATGTATATATATATATATATATATATATATAGTGGAACCTGTATATAACGGCCACCCAAGGGACTGGACAAAATTGGCCGTTATACACAGGTGGCCGTTATAGACTGGTGATTGTCTTAATCCCCAAAAAGTATTAACATAGTGCAATAAATATCAAGTTTTTAGAAATCCATTACTTGAAGTTATTACACGAAACTTGTTTATCGTTCGTAACAGGTCCTGTAATAAACACATAAAAGGTGAAAAGGGTGATGGCCGTTATAGACAGGTGGTGGCCGTTATATACAGGTAGTGGCCGTTATAGAGAGGTAATGGCCGTTATAGAGAGGTAGTGGCCGCTATAGACAGGTAACTGCCATGAGATACAATGTACTGACAATGAACGAAATAGATTGGAAGAAGCATATAGCTTTCATATACGTATCTGGGTCAAAAACAAACAAATATGCCAGTCATTTCAATATTTGACTCTAATCTAAAGTTTAGTCGGCCAATTAATATTTTTTGTAATGAGATACGTACTACAGGCGCTTTAAACCCTGTCTAGAATGAAACATAGTTACTACTTGTAGTTCCATTACTTGAAGTAATCACATGAAACTTGTTTATCGTTCGTAACAGGTCCTGTAATAAACACACAAAAAGGTGAAAAAGGTGATGGCCGTTATAGACAGGTGGTGACCGTTATAGACAGGTAGTGGCCGTTATAGACAGGTGATGGCCGTTATAGACAGGTAGTGGCCGTTATAGACAGGTGATGGCCGTTATAGACAGGTAGTGGCCGTTATAGACAGGTAGTGGCCGTTATAGACAGGTAGTGGCCGTTATAGACAGGAGTGGCCGTTATACACAGTTTTAGGGTCAGTAAGTGACTACAAACGGGTGGCCGCTGGCCGCGTTGAGCAGGTGACCGCTATACACAGGTTCAATATTATGGAATTTCGGATGGGACTGTTCATTGGTGAAGGCTATAGACAGGTGACCGTTATATAGAGTGGCCGTTATAGCAAGTTCACTGTATATATATATGTAACGAATTGATTGAACAAACTGCCAGGCACAGAAAGCTGATTTTTGGCATGTGGGAGTCTTTTGGCTATGGTACCACTAAGTTCTGAGCTCAGAGCAAAACGTTGACTCATCATGGAATTATGACGTTATTGTCACATTTTTAAAAGCTAAGCATTACAGTTATTCGGGCATAACTCAGCCATTATAGGAGATAGATGGCTGAAATTTAATAGAATCTGTATACTAACATACCTTACATATGATGCAACTATTATTAAAAAAATGACTCATCACTTTGTTATGACGTCATCATCACTCATCAAAATTTTAAAAATTGAGAAATTTGGTGATTTTTCATGCGATATCGATTATATCAGTAAGACATACGTATTTCGAGATGTTATATCCCTTATTTTTAATCAATGTGACCCCCAGGCTCCCAAAGGCGCCTCCAATGGAACCAAGTTTCCGACAGTCGCGCAGCGCAAGTTAGCGAGGAGTGCGTGCTCTATGTTAAATCAGATCAATTTTCTAACAAATGATCTAACTTTAAAAATGATTGATTCGATAATGGTAATATATATTATAAGGCACTCCAGCTCTGTAAATTATTTGTTGCTACTTGGATGGACCAGTATGGTTAGGGGATTTCAAAACTTTTTTTTATAAATTTTTTTCCTAGATAAGATAGACCTTTAAACTGTATTTCCGGCATGTATAAGTCACATTTCAGATTACTCTATTCCTTAATCAAAATCTGTATCGTCATCGTTACTTTGCACAACGAGTCCTTTTTGAACATATTTAGGCTATTTATCACCTATTTTATATAGTTTCATCCGATCATTAATGTCTAATTATTACACATGAACTCCTACTGTGGACCAGTTGTTAATGCAAAATAATCAATGAATTTCTACGACATCCATGGTCCAAATTCTACTCTAATGGACAAACCTTAATATGACGTAGGTCATGCTATAGTTCATTCAATCATAGTATCAAAGGGCTAAAACATTAAATTTACTTGAAGTTCATTCTGTATCATTTATTACTTACGATTTGGTTCCAATATTTTGCTTCAAGTCCAACTACTTGTCCACTCAAAGCGTCTGAATCAGTACTGCAATCGCTGTTACAGTATTCAACGCGAGGGAAGTATGCCTCTATTGAAAATATTGGACCTTTGGGCCGTATTCAACATTTTAAGTTCGAACTTATATGGTTTTTGTGAATTGTATTCCCTAAAATTTAAGTTTGTGCTTAAGTTTAAACTTAAGTAGCAACTTTAAGTAACCTCCAGAGGTAACTTAAATATTCGTTAGCTTTTAATTATTGACATATAGTTCATTTTATTTGAGATATATCCACAATTATGACATTGCATTACATAGAGATTAGCATCTAATTTATTTTGTTCGCCATTTTATTTGAAATTTTGCTTTAATTTAATTAACATCGTTTTATGTATATAAATTCATTTTGATATGCCTAACACATACACCTCAAGTGACCAGCATTTGCGGTGCAAAACCAGCGGACCAGCAAAGTCATTAAAAAACCAGCTTCGAAAAATCATATTTGAAAAATGGTATTTGTGGTTTTGCAATACCTGTAATACAAATTCTATTATAAAGTGCTAGATGCTGTATCAGAGTTCATGCGGGGCGGCCCGAGTATTATTATCAGCCTGCGGGCACTTCGGGGCGAGTTTTTTTGTCGCGGGCCTTAGGCCCGCAGCAGGCCCGCACAATACCTGATAGTACTGAGTTTATAATCAATGAGTGTAAGATATTTACTAGATATTAGTCGTCCATCCTAACGATAGTTTATCTGCAAATTGCGAATTCAATTATGTAATTGAACTTTTATGTTTTGAAGAATTGACTAATCCTATAACGTTGTTGATGACTTGTAATTGTTTCCTCTATGTACGTATTCCAATTACCACAATGAATAGATGCATTATACTTTTGACACAAACAGTGGATACATACACCACTCAATGTAAATTGTTATTTATTGAGGCGCGAAGAGACGATAACATCTGAGGGTTGATTGATTTACGCGTACTATTAATTCAATATCTCTATCTGTTAGTTATACAACGACAACCTGATTTAGAAATGGCTACTAATGATGAGCAACTCGAAACTACACATCCTTCTCGATCAGAGGTAGAATTAAGGTTGGTGTTTCCTATGCGAAGCTTGTTTTTTATTAAAAATGTGCCCAAATTGCTTTTTTATCATTTTTAGATCCTTATAGGGGTTCTAAACAATAATCCCGATTTTTATAACTCCAGCCCCAATATTTCGCCACTTTGAGCCACTTGTATCACCTGGTGTCGCTCTAAAAACGACACATTTTAAATGCGAAATGTCCCACAGCTCTAACTTCTTTAAAGAGTGTCAGATCATCTTTTTAATGCTGAATTCATGCTCAGCACTAGATTTCCAGCAATTTGATATATATATTGACCATATTCGGAACATTTTTGTTTGACCGTGCCTAGCAACGGCCAGGAATTTTTTAACATTCCTGACCGTTGCTAGGAAAAGGCAACCAAAAATATTTCCAAATATGGTCAATATATATATCAAATTGCTGGAAATTTAGTGCTGAGTACGAATTCAGTATTAAAATAACGACCTGGCATAGTCAAATAAAGTTATAGGTATGGGATTTCAGCGGAAACTATCGGACATGGTCATTTTTGAGCCCCCAGTGATAACTGTCAACTTTTTCACACTTTTGAAGGTGTCATGATGTGAAAATATTTGATATGTCATATTTTGAAGTTAAGTACTACTATAAGTTGTTGATTGAGGATGTTTTGATGTTATATATTATCAGAATACCGTGAAACAAATAGAAATCAAGCCTTTCCGAAGAAAATTGCTTTGTAGCCTGTTTTTAGCACTTAAAAAAATCAATTTACAAAGGAGGAATCTCTAGTTACAAAGGTCGTAGAGTTAAAAACTCGACGGTTTTAGAAAGATCTCGTCACATAGAACAAAATGATAGAGACAGATTTTTGATATTCTACTTTAGAAAAAAGTTAAAATATTTTTCCTTACGAAAATCTGCCTCTAAATTTTGTATAAACGAAATTTGAAAGAAAAAATTATTTGGGTTAAAATTGAAAATTCTATTCCTATTATTTTCTTTATTCAACCTTTTTGTGTAAGAATAATTGAGTAAAAGAGGCATAAGGCATTGGAGTTTCCTTGAATGTACTCTATAAATTAGGTCATTTGGGGATTTCTCTTACTTCTTGTGCTCCCGAAAAGTGTATTTTTGCAGATAACTCATCGAGAATAGTTTCCACAAAAAATTTCAGGAGAAAATAATGAAAACTTTTAAAGTTAGTTCTGGAAGGAAACACCAACCTTAATCTTGAAGAATAATCCGCAACGTGCAGAACTATTCGTCAACCCAAATGGCCAGTCAGAAGTTTGGAGAGGCTACAGACTAATTAAGATAGACGGATTCTCAGTGAATGATCAATGCACCTGTATTCGCTGCATGAAGGTGTTTTCCTGTTCTCGAAATGCAGGAACATCTCATCTTATTCGACATCAGAAAAACTGCGGGACCTCTGACATACGCTCGCAGAGAACCATTAAGCAGTTCACTAAATTACATCTCGGAATCCCAGTTGGCGATATGTACATTGGGTTACCAAAGCTTTCACTCTCTGGAATCTGAGGGTTTGCGCAAATTTGCACAAACATTTGTTGATTTGGGAGCGAAAGAGGCCGTTTTGAGGTATCTATCACCGAAGGTACACTTTTTGGACGAAATGCTGTGCAGCACCGTTGCTTGTCGAAAGCCGCTACACTACAGATCAAGCTGAAAGATGCGCTGGTTGAGCCGATATCTGCCTCCGCAGTTGCGCTTACCACTGACATGTGGACAGATAACTACCAAAAATTGAGCTACCTGGACGTACACACTTTCTAGATCACGGATGATTTCAAATTGGAGCACAGTCTATTGGCAGTTGACCACTTCGGCACCGACTCCCACACTAGTGACAACATCTTGGAACACTACAGCCGCATTGTTGAAGAATATGACCTTGTCAGCGTTTCCGCTCCTGTTGTCACGGACAAATACAGGTATTCAAGAAACTTTGCCTGTATCAATAAAACATGGGGGAAATACACGTCCGTGGACATCCATCTACCGCCGTTCACACAGCATTGACAAAAGCTACATGAAACTCTCAGAGAAGCTGACAGAGAGAGGGCGACTGTCAATTCTAGCTGCTGTCGACAAGTGCCTGAATGACGAAGTAAGGGATGTGGCAGAGTTGTTCAGTGATGTTTTTGAGAAGCACAATAATCCTGTCATCGCTACCTCTATACATACAGGTTCGAAAAGTTATTTCCTCAATGCAGTTGATACAGGTTCAAACAAAAAGACTGCATCTTATGCTGATTTATTTCAAAAGTCTAGATCTCAGGCTGAAGAAGAATTTAAATGTCATACAGTTGGAATTGTTACAGATAACGAAAAGAAAATGGAATCAATGCGGGAAAAACTACAAGAATACGATAACACTCTTATTACCTATGGGTGTTCTTCACATTTGCTAAATCTATTAGGGCAAGATGTAACTCCTCAAGTCATCATTAATCAAATCAATGAAGTGAGTAAATACTTTCGAAATCACCATACGCCAGGTGCCCTACTTTCTGAATTTTCTAATCAAGGTGCCGTTAAGCCTCAAACTCCGGGTGTAACAAGATGGAACAGCCAACTAGAATGCATTAAGATCTTCAATAAAAATAGACCATTTTATTTAATGATTAATGCTCAGCACGAAGGGGTCATTGAGACTAGAATTGCAAAGATTATCAATAATACTGCCTTATCAAATCAAGCTAATTACCTACAAGAACAAATAGAACCCATTTCTATTGCCTTGAACACCCTCTAATCTGATAGCACGAGTATTGCCGATTCCTGTCATAGTTGGTTGAAACTAACTGAGGATGAATTGCTACAACCTCACAAAGAAATAGTACAGCATCGCTTTAACCAAGCAATGACTCCATATCATTTCCTTGCGTACTGCTTACATCCTAAATTTCGAGGAAGGGGTCTCGGTGATGAACACTTAAGATCTGCTCATCAATTAGTCACGAGCAGGTGGCAGGAAGTATCAAGTGACCTATGTGCATTTCAAGCAGAGACTAATCCTTTTCCTCAACACATGTTCGAGGAATCTTTTATCGAAAAGGTTGATCCTTGTGTGTGGTGGTTGTGCATCAGGAAGCAATACAAGAATGTGAATCCCGAGCTGAGTGAGCTAGCCATTCTTTTACTTAAATTGCCTTCGAGTTCAGCATCGATAGAGCGAATATTTTCGAATTTTAGCCTGATCCAAACAAAACTCCGAAATAGACTTGGCCTGGAAAAGGCTTCAAAATTAGTCACTTGTTTTCGTGAATTGAGGGGATCAGTCGAATTCGACTGGTGATGTGTTTACTATATTTAGTTAGTATGAGTTATAGCATTCATAACGAATGACTATTTGCGTATTAAACAATATTATAATTGAACTACCAAAATGGGGAAGATATAACACTATATTTTGATTAACCCGGGTTAAACTAGTAAAACCCGGTTTAAACCGGGTTTAGCACACTGGGCCGGGCTAAACCTATTTAACCCGGGTTAAACTCCAACCCTGTCTACACATGTGTTGAGTAATAGCGATACCTTGTTTCCATTAGCGACTGCTTTGTCATTAGATTGTTAGGTAACCACTCGTTATATGTCTACATTAGTATCAACATAAGATAGGCGTGTATTAGTGTATGCTCACGACTTAAGTTGTTGTTCTAAATATATAATCCTACACTCACTCTATTTACTTACGGTTAAAGTGTTTGCGTAACAAAACAACAACTTAGTCTCAACAGATGGTGACCCCGATATCACTAACGATCCCGACACTAAAGGAAGACCAGACCCTCGCGGAGTATGAGCCTCTCTTCTGCGCGGCTGTCAGTACCCTTACAGTAACTGAAGAAGGGAGAAAAGCGGTGATCAGATTATTACCAGCCTACGTGGGTAGGCGGGAGGTAGAAAGAGTGGTGGCCCTGGAAGCGATCAAGAAAGACACCTTGGACGAAGCGTTTAAGGTACTCAAGGACCACCTGGACCCACCGGTTGACGTGTATCAGGCAACGCGTCGGTATTATCGCATGGACTGGAGTTGCGGGGAGCAAGTCAACGATTATTTCGTAAAGATGTGGAAGGAAGCCCGCCTGTCTGGACACAGCACGCGACACGCCTGTGTTAACATGGTTTCGCAATTGCCCCCTCAGATTCAACAGACCGCGAAGGCATGGATGGTGGAGAAACATCCGGAAGGAGACGTTTCGGATGAAGCAGGAAGGTCCTTTATGGTGAAAATCCGGGCAGTGAGAGTGCATCAGCGGGGATCGGAAAAAAGTAACAGGCCCAGAACTTCTGGCCGTCAAAACGAGTTCAGATGTTTTACATGTGGAAGGAAGGAGCACGGCTGGCGGAAATGTCCTGATAATGTTTGTGGCAATTGTGGACAGAAGGGTCACCCCCAACAGAACTGTTGGAAACAGGGAAATAGTAATGCGCCTAAAGGTCGAAGGAAAGAGTATCCAAGAGCCTATGTGGTAGGACAAGACATAACGGACGAAGAAATCGATTGTATCGACGACTCTGAAGACTCAGTTACACTCGCGGTGAATATTGAAGGAAAACGGTCGCAGCCCTTTTGGATACAGGTGCCAAACCTTCGGTCATCGACAGAGGGACGTTGTGCGGATTGGGTCTAGCGAGCAGAATGGTGACCAGTCCAAGTAGGGTCTTCGGACTAGGTAAGAGCGCAGTACGAGTACAGGGCCATGTAGATGTAACAATCCAAGTCCTAGGGGCTGCAGTGGAGCCAGTGCTAACGCGAGTGAAGGTATTAGACAGCGAGGAGCCAACGCTTCTGCTCGGCCGCGAGTTTCTTAACCGATTCGGGAGCGTTACGTTCGATTGGAAGAACGAGAGTATTCGCTTAGGTTCGGCCTGGGTCCCGATCAAGGCAGCCGTAACCGGTGGCACACCATTGTTCAGAGCACAGACAGCTATTCGGGAAGAGCAGCTAGCACCTGTGGCGGTTAGGTCCTTTTCAGACAGCCTAGAAATCAATGAAAAGCTGGGGTATGGAGAGAAAAGCAAGCTCGAGCACCTCTGCCAAAGGTTCAAGGACAGATTTGCAGGAGATCCGAAGCGACCCGAAACAACGATGAAAGAGAAGCATTATATAGACACTGGACGAAGCCCACCTATAAAACAAAGACCGAGGAAGTTTCCCCCGGGATGGGAGCGAGAAATTGAGCGGCAGGTGAAGGAAATGATAAAGAATGGGATTTGTCGTGCGTCAAAATCACCTTGGGCAAGTAATGTTGTCTTGGTGAAAAAACGAGACGGATCCTTTCGGTTCGCGATTGATTACCGTCAACTTAATGACGTCACGAAGAAAGATGCTTACAGTCTGCCGAACCCCCAGCATATTTTGGATAAGCTAAGAGGAGCCAAGTACTTCACTAAATTAGATGTTGCCTCCGCATATTGGTGCGTTCCCGTTCACATATCTGACATAGAGAAGACGGCGTTTTATACGCTGCGAGGCCAATACGAAATGTTGGTGATGCCATTTGGACTCTGCAACTCGCAGGCAACATACCAACGGCTCATGGACCAGACCCTGGCTGGGCTAGAACGTGTTGAATCATTTGTGGACGACTGTCTAATATATTCTGAGTCTTTGGAGGAGCATCTACAGGATATCGAATCAGTGTTTAGAAGGCTTAGGGAAGCGAAGATCCAGCTTCGACTCGAAAAATGCCAATTTGGGTACGCAGAGGTCGATTTCCTAGGTCATCATATAACCACCGAGGGAAGGACCCCCCTCCAGTCGTACGCAGATTCTATGCTGCACTTCCCTCGTCCGACATCTCTTAAGGAGCTACAACGATTCCTGGGGAGTATCAATTATTACAGATGCTACATACCTCGAATGGCCCAAATCGCGCTGCCCTTATACTCATTAACTCGGAAGGGGATACCGTTCACATGGAATGGAGATTGCGAGTCGGCTTTCAACACCTTGAGACATAAACTGATTGAACAGCCGGTGAAACTGAGCTTCCCGAAGTGGGGTGAGGAGATGTACGTGGAAGCGGATGCGAGTGGGACTGGAATAGCAGCCGTATTGTCTCAGAAAGACGATCAGACAGGTGTACTACAACCCATCAGCTACTTCTCCTCAGCACTCAGCGATTCTCAGAAAAACTACTCAGCAGGGCAGCTCGAGGCCTGGGCTTTAGTGGCGGCCACAAGGAAGTGGGAGCTGTATCTCAGGGGGGCTGGCAAGGTCCACCTGATAACCGACCACAACCCGTTGAGTTGGCTAAGAAGCCAGCGAGATCCTCGGCACACCTATGCACGCTGGTTGATGGAGCTGGAGGAGTTCCCATACGAAATCAAGTTCCGCCCCGGGGACCAGAATAAGCTCCCTGACTATCTTAGTAGGCATCCCAATCCGGTTCCGGATGCCCAGGTGGAATGCGAGGAACGGTTCGAGGACAGTATTTATCCGCTGGACGACGACGAGTCATGGGTGGACTGCATAGCGGGATGGGCTTACGGGATCGCCAACCAGGATGGTGAGGACAGAGTGTTGTATCAAGGGACAGAGGATTTGAGTAATTGGATTGCGAAAATAAAATCAGAGCAGAAGAAAGATGAAGTGATCCAGGACGCTTCGAGACAGGTGATGGAACTCAGAAGAGTCGTCAGGGGACAGTTAAAGAAAGTGGCGAAGCGCCTGGGCCTCAGGGACGGCACAATGTATTTCGACGAAAGGCTCGTCATTCCCAGGTCACTGAGAGTGGAAGCGATTAGAAGGACCCATAAGGAGTCGCACTTCGGGCAGCATCGCACCATGCAATTGATGAAAAGATCCTACTTTTGGGTGAAGATGACACAAGACGTTAAATCTTTCTGTCGCGACTGTCTCATATGCCAAAAGGCAAAGGCCAAAAACCTTCCAGAGCAACCGATGCAAAGGTTTGCTGAAGAGAATTGGTTACCAGGTGACGCGGTGGCCATGGATGTGGCAACACTACCCTGGGGGGACGGAGAGTATCGGTATTTCCTTCTCGTCGTAGATCTCTTTTCGAGGTACATCGAACTAACTGCCCTCCGGGATCAGACGGCCAAATCGGTGGTGAGTGCCTTTTTGGAGTCATGGGTATACAGAGGCCACGGTGTGCCCAAAGTTCTATTAACAGACCAAGGCAGGAACGTAGACGGACAGGATGTGGCAGACATCTGCAAGAAGCTAGGGATTGAAAAGCGGCATACGACAGCGTACCACCCTCAGTCAGACGGGGTCGCCGAGAGGAATATTGGGTCTGTCAAGCAGGCCATCCGGTGTTTACTCATGGAACGTAGGATGGATAAAGGGTCGTGGCCTACCCTGCTTACGGAAGTCAGTTTCCTATGTAATGGAGTTGCGAATTCAGCGACTAAGATATCGCCCCAAATGTTAACATTTGGGAAGCAGCCTAGATCGCCGATGGACATTCGATCAAATATAGAAGGTAACGAAAGTGAGATGACCCCGAACGAGTACTGGGGTTTGACCAACAGTATCCAACGAGAATTATCGGAGAGCGCACGGAGAAACCAAGAAAGTAGCGCAGAATTGACAAAATTGCGTTACGACCAAAAGAAGAAAGACTTTTGTGTAAAGCCGGGCGATACGGTCTTAGTTAGGAAGGAAGTGCGAGACGCCCTAGACCCCAAATACGAGGGACCATTCACCGTTATTCAAAGAAAGGGCGTTGATGTCAAAGTATCTGCTACAGGGAAAGATAAATGGGTACATCTCAATAGATGTAAGCCTTTCGGTAGCAGTGCGGTCACGGGACACACCTGGGACAGAGAAGTTTGTCCAAATCAAACTGCTAACCAGACAGCAGAGCTCCAAGACACGGGGGAAAGGGGAGAACAGAAGGGAATGGATAAGGTAGGACAAGGAGAGTCCGTCACTAGAGCTGATCAGCCAGCTGAATCTTTACAGTCCAAGATATGTTCCCCACAGGACGTGAGAGAACCCGAGGGAGAGACGGAGTCACGACGGTACCCGCTCAGGAACCGGAAGCCCCGTGAATTCTACGGAGAGCGTGTCGCACCACACCCCGTGTCACGGCACAGGAAAGACAAGGATGACCTCCCATCTATTAGTGGGCGGGGTGGTGTTGAGTAATAGCGATACCTTGTTTCCATTAGCGACTGCTTTGTCATTAGATTGTTAGGTAACCACTCGTTATGTGTATGCTCACGACTTAAGTGGAAGTGTATGCTCACGACTTAAGTTGTTGTTCTAAATATATAATCCTACACTCACTCTATTTACTTACGGTTAAAGTGTTTGCGTAACACATGATATGATTTTTTACTGTTTATCATAATGCTTATAGCAAAAAACCTGCAAGCACGTTTACGTGTATCAGTGCTCGACAAAATCAAGATATAGTGGTTGCTATCTCACCACCATTTACGTTTTCTGGTGGCTAATAGCCACCAGGTTTAATTATAATACACGATATCAATAGACATGTACTTCAATAAAATTTGATAATATAGTTAACTCCACGCTCATAAATTGGATGGCTTATCGTTAAATTTTTGTGGCTATCGCCACCAAACCACCAGATTTGACGGGCACTGATAATTGTTGAATACTGCATAGGTTGGGATCTATTCTACATTACAACAATCCTAATTTTATGCTATGTTAATAATGACATAAAGATCTAAGAGCTCTACATTTGCAGCTGCTAATAATTCAATAGTTTCCCTTCTCAATTTTTAATATGCCCTTTTCTGTTCAATTTTATTTCAGCACCAAGAAAACTGCCATTTGTTGATAGAGTAATTCTTGTTGCAGAGGTATTAATTCGGATACTGTCAACCTTGGCTGATCGAACTCGGGATATGCTTCACCACAGGAGATTCAAGGATCTCTTCGCTGTCATTCTCAAGGGGTATTGGAAGAGATCCAATGTGCCTGAAATCCCCTGAAAGATGGTGTTTGTCAGAGTCTTGTCTGCAGAGAGAATGAGTCTCTCAACATCTTCTACGATACCAACAGAGTTTGATCCACTTCCAGTCCAGCCCCCCTATGGCATAACCTTTGACTTCGCGGCTATTTTCAGGTTGTTCCACTTTTTTTCACCTCATCAACCCCTCTATTATTTGTATGTAGGGAATTTACTTTTATTGGGATGTCAATCCACAAGGCATTATTTTCTTGTTGATTAATTCGCCGCTATTACCTGGCCCACTAATCCAATCACCATCAATTTCAGCGAATTTATTCAATCTGCATTCCTCTTCCAAGATCGAATTTAGAACTTAACTTCTTAGCGAATACGGTCCCTGAATCTTAATCCAACTCACATCGCATATCACTATCTTTGTCTCGTGAGTTCACGGAGCAGAAGAAACGAAATTACAGCAAGATGTCTAATCTGGAAAGACAAGAGTACAGGCAAAGAATTTCAAGACAACGTCCCGAACAGGAGCTGTTGAATTTACGAGATAGGAAATCATATCAGTCAAATTCTTTCTGAGCAGAAACCTTCAAGACTTATTAAAATTTGAGCCTGACAAATTCATATTGATCAATTTTACGATAATTTCATAACCCTTTTATATCGAAAATCTGTTTTCATTATGTACTTTCCGAGATCGTTCTAAAACCGGTTCGTTTTCGGTTCTATCTTTCGAACAGATAAGGTCTTTCAAAGTCGGGGCCAACATCTGGCAGGTGGTTGAAATTTTGTGCCACTTTTTGAGTGGCTCGGTCTAAAGCCCAATTTTCTTTAATGTCTAATCAATTTATGTATCAAATCACCCAAAAAAATGTGAAATGAAGCATATTACAAACTTGTTTTGAGTATTGATGGGAATTTTGTAAAATATCCAGAGGGATAATGGTCACTACCAACGGTTTCACACACCTTTGACCCCCATCTGTTGTATCTCTATCTGTCATTACGCATCTGTATCTGTCATACTCAAAAAAGTTTCAAGGTATCCACTTACTTTTTTACCGAATTTAAGGTTTAGTATAATCGTTTTATGTAATACAAACTTCCTCTCGTACGTAGTATTATCACTGTCCCCAGGTCACGTACCCCTTAATATTCTTTAATTTTTTAGCTTTTAGATTGAGACTTTATAATGTATCGTACATTCCGTAGATTCACTTCTTATGGCAAATTCCCGATCTTCTCTGCGAGAAAATTGAGTAGTAAATCGATCCCTACAAATACTCATTCATTCCGTTTTCTCAGAAGTAACCGAGTTAAAATATTTTCATCTAGTATATCACAAACTACCTTATTTAATGATAAAAGTATAGTGATAATTACTCCTCCCTTCGCAGATTCTATACAAGAAGGCGACATGAAGTTGTTATGTAAGCCTGGTGATGTTGTAAGTGAGGACCAAACATTGGGGGAAATTGAAACAGACAAAACATCTATTCCAATTATGGCTCCAAATGATGGTATTGTGGAGGAAATATTTGTCCCCGATGGTGCTACTGTTGTTGAAAAAGATAAATTGTTTAAAATTATGACCATAACACCTGGTAATGTAGGCTCGATAACTACTAAGAATGTTGTTGATAACAATCATGAACATTTGGTACTTGAAGAAAATCCTATTGGAAATAATATTTCAGTTAATTTGCCAAGAAATCAAGATAACTTAGATTCGCAATCAATCAGAAAAATTCCACCGATTATAGATAAACCCATAGAGGATCGAATCCCTGATAATATCAACCATATATCTAGTACCCCAAATAGGACAATTCGAAGAGAAAAAATGACCAGAATGCGATTGAGAATATCCGAACGACTTAAGGATTCTCAAAATACTGCCGCAATGCTTACCACTTTCAATGAAGTTAATATGAAAGTTGTTCTTTCTTTAAGAAATCAATATAAAGAAAGGTTTTTAGAGCAACATCGGGTGAAATTTGGGATTATGTCTCCATTTATTAAAGCTACTGCATATGCTCTGAAGAAATATCCTTTGATCAATGCAGTTATTGATAATGGCGAAATAATATACCGTGATTATATAGACATATCCGTTGCTATTTCAACTGACAAGGGATTAGTTGTGCCACTGCTTAGGAACGTAGAATTTATGAGTTTTGTTGATATAGAAAACCGATTGGATGAACTAACCACGTTAGCAAAAACAAATTCACTTTCTATGGATGATCTTTATGGGGGAACATTTACGATTTCAAACGGGGGTGTTTTTGGTTCTCTCTATGGCACTCCAATAATTAATCCCCCACAATCAGCGATTTTAGGCATGCATGGAATAAAAGAAAGACCTGTGGCTATAAACGGAAAAATTGAAATAATGCCCATGATGTATCTAGCTCTCACTTATGATCATAGGCTAATTGATGGCCGGGAAGCAGTTTTGTTCTTGAAAAAAATAATACAGGCTCTCGAAGATCCATTTACAATGCTTCTTAATTTGTAAATTTATTTGAATCGAAGGATGATTATGCAATTAATTTCGAACCAAATGTATTTCAATATTATTATCGACATAGAACAGAATTTATGTAGGGAAAAAGTGATAAATGTTTTTATACCTAAATAAATTTACTGATAGGTATCACTTAATTTAAATGGTTTTTAACAATGCGACTTGACATCTACTTCAGAAATAAGATTAGGCATAAATGGTGAATCGCGGAAACTGTCGCACGGATAATTCGTCGCATGGACATTTCGTCCTCTGAACATTAGTTTCCGGACAACGGGTTGCGGAACTTTCGTCCCTGGAAGACGAAATGTCCATGCGATGAAATATCCGTGCGACGAAGTGGCCGTTTACCATAAATATCTGAAAGTATTATTTAGGAAATTGATGATCAGGGATGGAAACAGCTATGCTGTTCACAGTATGTTGCGATAACAGTGTATATGAACCGCTCGTATTCCACGATATACTCCTAAAGCAGACCGTATACCAGGCTAAAATAGTAAAGTTTATAGATTTATATACCCTCCGAATCCATGCTGATGTTCTCAGGGGGTTCACAATCATAGGAAACCAATATAGAATTTAATCCAAATGTGGAATCATAAGATTCTAAAGATAAAATGAATGGAAAAACCATAAAACCATATTACTTTAAATAAATCAATATTTATGTTATTTGATAATTTAATTGAGGGATCAGTTTTAATCTAAACATGCGCGCTTCGATTGTTTAAGCTGTGCGACTGGCAAACACTCTGTATCCGCCGGAGGCGCCCTGTGGGCGGCGGGGGTCACATTGATTAATTATAAGGGAGATAACATCTCTAAATACGTCTGTCCTACTGTTATAATCGATATCGCACGAAAAACCACCAAATTTGTCAATTTTTAAAATTTTGATGCGTAATGATGACGTCATGATAAAATGATGAGTCATCATTATTTGATGATAGTTGCATCATATGTGAGGTATGTTAATATACACATTCAAAATTTCAGCCCTCTATCACCTAAATTGGATGAGTTATGGTCGAAAAATTGAAATTTCTAATTATAAAAAAGGTGACAATGACGTCATAATTCCAAAATTGAGGCAATTAATGTCAATATTAGGAGCAAAGAAGATGGATTAACCCACTCCTGTAAGACATAGCTTCTATCTATGTAGTTCTACTGCCTGGAATGCCTGCTGGTGAGTCTCTTACAATATCTGTGGTGAAATCTTTGTTTTAACTTTGAATTCTATTTTGAAAATTCAATGTTTTATGTATGTAATCTATAATTATTCTACACTAGTCAATATCAAAGGAAGAGCTATCAAAGAGCATAAGTTGTATCTCATGAAATCATAATATAATATTAAACAAAACATATAAACAACAAGTGTCTTTATATATTGTAAAATGAAAACCTCTCTAAGACAAAATATAAACACTGGATATGAGAAGAACAATAAATTGAACTCTATCGACGTTAAAATTTCTGCGTCATTTGGTGTTACGAAAATAATTGGTGTCATTAATGGTTATGTTAAGTCGGCGTCCTCCCGTGTATATAAATTGCTGCTGAGTATTTGCATTAACAATACCAAACCAAATGGACAAATCCCGCAAAGCAAATTGGACCAGAGAAGAAGAGTGCAGTCTCATTAATGAAATTGAGTCAGCAGGTGAGATTTTGAGAGGGTCAGGAAATTCTGCTGACAAAAACAAAAGGAGGAAACAAATCTGGAGAGACATTGCAACCAAACTCAACTCAGTGCATGGCAATGGCAGAGCTGTAGAGGATATTAGGAAAAAAATGGACCAACCTAAAGCTAAATGCAAAGTCCAAAGTTGATGCAAGCTTTAGGGGTACAAACACAGCAGATAGAAGTATTTTTGCTGACTCTGCAGATCGGGTAACAGTGATGTTCCAAAACACCCCTGCTTTTAGTGGAATTTCAGGTGCTGCTGATCTTTTTCAAGCACCAGCAATAGCATCAACAGTATCAGCTGCAGGTCCCGATGAATCTGAAGATACTCCAATTTTAGAGTCTCCTGAAATTGAAATCCCGACAACATATAAGGCATCAAAGAAAAGTCGGAAGAGAAGGCGAACTGTTGATGAGCAAGATGATTCGGTCGAATTCTTGAAGGCTGCAGACTTACTTTCATTACAGCAGGAAGTTTTGTTCCAACAGATGGCTGTATTCTCAGCACAGCAGCAGTTTATAGAAGAACAGAGGGACTATTATCGATTGAAACGTCAGAGACTGCTGGAAAAATCATTGTAAATAGGAAACTAGGATCAAAGTGATTATAATCAGTCATGTGAATCAATATATAAAGCCTGTCTCTATAATTATGTATGTTAGAATTAGTGTAAGATTATATAATCAAATAATGTATGTTTGTTTATTCATACAAACCCAAGAAGAATTTGCCACGAATTATAATATGTGATATGTTACACACAATAAGAGAAATGTTTAAAAATATTTAAATTTTATTTGAAGTCTAATATCAATCAAGATAGATTCTATGTTCGACAGAAGTAAGTTTGAACAACATTTATGGAGTAATTAGTGAAAATCGAATCAATTACAATACTTAAGACACCTCCCTAGGTTGCTTAAAGTTCGGTCTTAAGTTCGGTCTTAAGTTCGGTCTTAAGATCGAACTTTAATCTTAGTGAATAATACTTAAGATCGAACTTAAGACTTAAGCACTAAGATCGATCTTAAGTTCTTAGTGAATACGGCCGCAGAACTTAGTGGAGCCATAGCCAAGACTCCCGCATGCGAAAAATCAGCTTTCTGCGCCTGGCAGTTTCTTCAATCAATTCGTTACATATATACGTATACGTATATATACACACACATTAATCGAGTTTTAATAGCAAGGATTTGCTCAGAAATGAAATACAACCTTAGGGAACCCAAAAATAACGTTTGGGCAGTATCCTAAACTGATGCACTTAAATCGGATGTAGGAACCACAATAATTCTCCTATTACAGCAGCCCTATATGCAAATCGAAAGTTGATCCCCTGAGTTATACAATGGACGAATTGAAAACATTCTATTTCCACTACCTTCTGAATATTGACAACAGATCAGTATTTATGAATGACCTAAGCAGTTGGAACGCACAAATCTCAATGCTCATAAATTTTAATATTTAATTGATTTACTGTACCATTATATTCATAAAATAATAAAAAACTACAGCAATTTTCCACCGTATCTCTAAAGTAATTATCCATCCAATCATCTGAATGCCCCTCGAAACCAAGTGAGTTATATCCTAGCACAGTCATTATTTAAATAATTTAGCCTATGCAGGACTTTACCCATTTGGTATTGAGGCGCATTTATGAAATGTCCGGAGATAATTACTTGGAGAGTCGGAAGCAGACTGATATAATTCCTCTTTTTTTGCAATATATGTAGTAAGTCTTCTGTAAATATTCATTTTTTAATTTTTTGTTGGTTATTTTTCAGCCTTAGTTACTTTGAATATATTCAAAAATTCTAGAAAAGAAAGGTGACATATTGAAATCATTGCACTTGATACGTACGATTTTTGAGCCAGTCAGGTTAATCATGTAGAGAATGGTATTATGTATATATGTTTAAATTGTTTAATACGTCTTTGGAGCGATACGTATTACATATAAAATTGATTTTATCATATCACGTTAATACGTAGAACTCCAAATAGATTACGTCACAGGAGCATATAGATGTAGGATGGGGATTGGTAGGGCCTTTAGGTTATAACTCAGGATTGGTAGGGCCATTTCGGACAATTTGTATTAAGAATTTATGATTAATATAATATAATAACTCTCGACAAATTATTAGTAAGACATAGCCCTACCAACACTAGAGCTTACGCATAAGCGTCAACATTTTGTTAAATGAATTGAAAACACATGTTCCCAGCATGCCTACTCATTAATTCTTTCAGATTATTTCATCAATAAAATTGAGCGACCGTATGATAAGTCCAAATTGATGAAATCATAGGCGACTATTTTGATTCTTTTCATGGTTAGCTCGTGGCGAGATTTATAAATATATATCAAACTAATGTGGCATGCCACCCCAAGTCAAATAACATTTAGGTCTGGGATGGCACGCTACCACTGCCATCCCTGGGGAAACGCCTATCGAAATATTAAATATAACCAGGCGTCCTTTGGGCGCCCGGGGTCACATTAATTAATTATAAGGGAAATAACTTCACTAAATACGTCTGTCCTACTGTTATAATCGATATTACACTAAAAATTACGAAATTTATCAATTTTTAGTAATGATGACACCATAACAAAGTGATAAGTCATCATTTTTTGATGATAGCTGCATCATATGTGAGGTATGTTAGTATACAGATTCTATTAGAATGTCAGCATTCTATCTCCTACAATGGCTGAGTTATGCCCGAATAACTATATTGCTTAACAAAAATGTGACAATGACGTCATAATTCCATGATGAGTCGACATTTTCGTCTGAGTCAGAACTTAATGGAGCCATAGCCAAAAGACTCCAACATGCCAAAAATCAGTTTTCTGTGCCTGTCAGTTTCTTAAATCAATTCGTTACAGATATGTATATATACTTCGCTTGCTTGCGCTGCGCGGCTGGCGGACACTTTGTATCCATCGGAGGCGCCCTTCGGGAGCCAGGGGTCACAGTGATTAATTATAAGGAAGATAACATCTCTAAATACGTCTGTCTTAAAGTTAAAATCTATATCGCACGAAAGATCACCAAATTTTTGAAATTTTGATGCGTAATGATGATATCATAATAGAGCGATGAGTAATTCTTTTTTTGATGATAGTTGTATCATTTGTGAGACAAATCAATATACACATTCTATTAGAATTTCAGCCTTCTATCACTTGAAATGGCTGAGTTATGGTCAAAAACTGAAATTTCTAATTATAAAAAAGGTGACAATGACGTCATAATTCCATGATGAATGACATTTTCGTCTGAGGTCAGAACTTGGTGGAGCCATAGCTAAAAGACTCCCGCATGTCAAAAATCAGCTTTCTGCGCCTGGCAGTTTCTTCAATCAATGCGTTACAGCGATATAAATATATATATATGAATACACATTAATCGAGTTTTAATAGTAACAAGCGCGCTTCGCTTGCTTGCGTTGCGCGGTTAGCGGACACTTTGTGTCCGCCGGAGGCTCCCTTCGGTCGCCTATAGGTGAGATTGGTTAATTATAAAGGAGATATCATCTCTAAATATGCCCATCCATAGCCTACTATAATAAGGCCTCAGAGTAACTTGCGAATTTGGCACTAGGGATGCAGTAGAAGATGGTTGAAGAAATACATGAAATTCAATGGTTTACGAGATATTCGACAAATTACCAAATGTGGCCAATATGGTAAATTGTCTAATAACTCGTAAATTATTGAATTAAGACATAGAAATTGTATTATAGCTTAAGGTTGGTGTTTCCTTCCAGAACTAACTTTAAAAGTTTTCATTATTTTCACCTGAAATTTTTTGTGGAAACTATTCTCGATGAGTTATCTGCAAAAATACTCTTTTCGGGAGCCCAAGAAGTAAGAGAGAAAATGTTTTTTTCCCAAATGACCTAATTTATAGAGGACATTCAAGGAAACTTCAATGCATTATGCCTCTTTTACTCAATTATTCTTGCACGAAATGGTTGAATAAAGAAAATAATAGGAATATAATTTTTAATTTTAACCCAAATAATTTTTTCTTTCAAATTTCGTTTATACAAAATTTAGAGGCAGATTTTCGTAAGGAAAAATATTTTAACTTTTTTCTAAAGTAGAATATCAAAAATCTGTCTCTATCATTTTGTTCCACGTGACGAGATCTTTCTAAAACCGTCGAGTTTTTAACTCTACGACCTTTGTAACTAGAGATTCCTCCTTTGTAAAATTGATTTTTTTAAGTGCTAAAACCAGGTTACAAAGCAATTTTCTTCGGAAAGGCTTGATTTCCATTTGATTTTACGGTATTCTGATAAAATATAACATCAAAACATCCTCAATCAACAACTTATAGTAGTACTCAACTTCAAAATATGACATATCAAACATTTTCACATCATGACACCTTCAAAAGTGTGAAAAAGTTGACAGTTATCACTGGGGGCCCAAAAATAACCATGTCCGATAGTTTCCGCCGAAATCCCATACCTATAACTTTATTTGACTATGCCAGGTCGTTATTTTAATACTGAATTCGTACTTAGCACTAAATTTCCAGCAATTTGATATATACTTAGGGCATTCAATTAGTTCGTAACCCTGCAATTATTTTTATTATTAGGAAACCTAAACATCAAAAACTACATTAAATGTTCAAAGTAGTCTCCCTTCTGCTCAATTACTAGCTTTAAACGTTCAATCCACTTAAAAAACGTCTTCTTATACTCCTCTTGGGGGATGTCTCTGAGATACAGACGAATTGCCCTTTCAATTTGCACATCTTCCTCAAAAACTGACCCAGCTAGATGTCTTTTGAGCCCATCGAAGAGCCAAAAGTCGCAGGGTGCTAGGTTAGGACTATGTGGTGGATGTTCTAACTCCTCAAGACCCATAGAAGCAATTGTTTCCTTCACCTCCTTAGATTTGTGTGGTCTGGCATTATCGTGCAAAAGTTTTATTCCTTTGAGTCCGGTGGCTGGTCGACGCTTAAAATAATGTTTTTGGATCTCAGGAAGAACAATTGTTGCGTAGAAGTTGCCAGTGATTGTTTGCCCCTTTGGGGCACAGATTTGGCACACTGGACCATACGCATCAAAAAAAATCGTGTACATAACCTTGGGGGTCCAGCGATCGGGTCTCGGTAATCCTGGGGGAGCACTCCCTTTTGCCACCCATACCTTATTCTGTTGCTTGCGTGGAGGTTCTGAATATATTATCCAAGTTTCATCCCCGGTAAATATTTCAGATAATCGCCTCTCATCGCAATGCTCATATTTTTCAAGCAAGTTTTTGGCCATTCTCAGTCGGTTCTTCTTTTGAGCCTGTGTTAAGAAATGTGGAACCCAACGTGAACAAACCTTTGACATACCGAGATGCTTTGTCAGAATAGTATGAACACTTCCCGTTAACAAGTCCAGGGTGCCAGCTAACTGTTCTACTGTAATATGCGGATCAGAATCGCACATTTCAGCTACAAGAGCAATATTGTTGGAGGTAGTAGCAGTAACGGGTTGTCCCATCCGAGGGTCATCTTCAATCGACTCCCTACCTCCACGAAAACGAAGACTCCACTTCTTAACCGTCGATTCCGAACAGGCCTCTTCCCCAAATACGGTTACCAAGTCTTGGTGGATATTCCTTGGAGTATCGCTGAGTAATGAGCGAATTTTGATGTAGGCTCTCTGCTCTAGTAAAATTTCGCTCGATTTTGAAGCCATAAATTCTTCTGTGGTTACTATAGCCAATATTTAGGAAAACGTAACTTGGAAAATAATCAATCGATTCTATCAAACTAAATTGCTCCTACGAGAAGAATATATAAGCTATATAATTGGAAGCAAATAGGGGAGAAATGTAGTTAAACAATATAAGTAAAAGCGAGGGTTACGAACTAACTGAATGCCCTAAGTATATTGACCATATTTGGAAATATTTTTGGTTGCCTTTTCATAGCAACGCTCAGGAAAGTTAAAAAATTCCTGGCCGTTGCTAGGCACAGTCAAACAAAAATGTTTCCAAATATGGTAAATATATATATCAAATTGCTGGAAATCTCGTGCTGAGCATGAATTCAGCATTTAAAAGATGATCTGGCACTGTTTAAAGAAGTTAGAGCTGTGGGACATTTCGCATTTAATAGGAAGTAGCCTATTTGCTATCAAATGGGATTAAATTTGAATGTCTAGCTATCGCTGTTTTCAAGATATAGCCCCAACTGACCAAAACACGTTTCCATAGCAACACTGGAATGTAAGAACATTCCATGAAAAATTTCCAAATTTTTAGGAATAAATAATTCACTTCTCAGTTCTATGCGAAAAACCTTTTAATAAAAACACTTTGAAGTGCCCTTAAGGTTGTCCTTTCCTATGGGAATTTTGTTTTTTATCAAAAATCAACCAAAAGACCTTTTTAACCATTTTTAGATACCTAAAGGGGTTCTAAACCTCAATTTCGATTTTCAGAATTTCAAAGCCAATATTTTGCCACTTAGAGCCACTTGAACCACCTGGTGTCGCCCAAAGAAGGACACATTTTTGTCTCATATCAATAGCTTCTTTAAACAATGTCAGATCATAATTTTGATGCTAAATTCATGGTCAACATTAAAATTCCAACAATTTGATATATATATTGGACACATTCGGAGAAATTTTTTGACTGCGGGTCCCTAGCAACGACCAGGAATGTGAAAAAATTCCTGGCCGTTGCTATGCACGGACATCCAAAAGATTCTCCAACTATGGTCAATATATATATCAAATTGCTGGAAATTCAATGAGGGACACGAATTGAGGGTTCAAATAATGATCTGACACGGTTAAAAAAATTATTGATCTGGGATTCCGGCGGACACTATTGAATGTGGCTATTTTTGGGGACCTAGCCATCAATGACCACTTATTCACACTTTTGACGGTGAAAAATTACCATATTTTGAAGTTTAGTACTGCTATAAGTTGTCAAATATCGATATTTGAATGCTATTTAATATTCTAAAGCAGTTTTATAGCGATGGATATTGAGGGGCATATATAAATATTTTTGAAACCTATTTTCTGGGACTTTTTTTTCAGCAATTATAAAGTTGATAACTTTTTGAAAATTCAAACTAGGGGCGAAAACTCAACGGTTTCAGATAGATCTCGAAGAGTAGAACATAATGAACAGACAGAATTTTGATATTAGGAATAAAAAGAGAATTATAAAAAAATAGTGTCAAAATTACGAAAAATAAAATACCTCGGGTGTTTTGATGTGAATTTTTAACAATTTTAAAAATTTCAAAAATCTGTCTGTTCATTAGTTAAATCATCGATTTATGAATGAATTTGAAAAGTTTATAAAAGATCGTAGGAATATTGTTTCATATTTTTTCCCTATAAATTGCCTAAAATTTTTAAAAAATTTTTTTATTGTTTGAACAATTTCAATTATTAATGCAGTTTTACAGATAACTTGCGATTCAAATCTGCACTGAAAAAATTAAATGAATCGGTTGAAAAAGTCAAAAGTTAGCAATTATAGGAAAGGCCAACCTTAAACGGCCTCTGAAAATCCTGTTGCGCAATCATTTGATGGCTAACCTAAATTTTAACAACGGATATGGGTGCTTTGACACCATATTTATATATGCTGGTAATACATTCCTAAGCTCTATTGTGCTTACTTAAGGTTGGCCTTTCCTATGGACATTTTGTTTTTTATCAAAAATTTGCCAAAAGTCCATTTTAACCATTTTAGGATAACTAAAGGGGTTCTAAACAATAATTTTGAATTTTAGAATTTCAATGCTAATATTTCGCAACCTAGAGCAACTTGTACCACCTGGTGTCGCCTAAAAAAGGACACAATTTGTCTCATATCCATAACTTATTTAAACCATGTCAGATCATCATTTTAATGCTAAATTCGTGCTCAGCACTAAATTTCCTGCAATTAGATATATATATTGGACATATTTGGAAAATTCTTTGGCTGCGGGTTCCTAACAACGGCCAGCAATGTGAAAAAATTTCTGGCCGTTGCTATGCACGGACATCCAAAAACTTCTCCAAATATGGTCAATATATATATCAAATTGCTGGAAATTTAGTGCTGAGCACGAATTTAGTATTAAAATGATGATCTGACATGGTTCGAAGAAGTTATTGATCTCGAATTCCAGGTGGACACTATCGAATGTGGTTATTTTTGGGTGGCCAGTCAGCAATGAACATTTTTTCCCACTTTTGATGGATAAAAATTTGATATACCATATTTTGAAGTTAAGTAGTGCTATAAGTTGTCGAATAAGGATATTTGCATGTTATTTAATATTCCAAAACAGTTAAAACTAATGGAAATTGAGGGACATATATAAATATTTTCTAAATCCTATTTTCTGAGACTTTTTTTTCAGCAATTGTAAAGGTGATAACTTTTTGCAAATTCAACATAGGGACGAAAACTTAACGGTTTCTGATAGATCTCGAAGAGTAGAACATAATGAACAGATAGAAATTTGACAATACAAATAAAAAGAGAATTAAGAAAAAAATAGTGTCAAAATTACAAAAAATAAAATTCCTCGGGTGTTTTGATGTGAATTTTTAACAATTTTCAAAATTTCAAAAATCTGTCTGTTTATTAGTTAGATCATCGATTTATGAATGAATTTGAAAAGTTTCTAATGGATTGTAAGCATATTGTTTCCGATTTCTTACTTGTAAAATGACCAAATTTTTTTAAAATTTTTTTTATCTCTAATTATTTCAATTATTAATGCAGTTTTGCAGATAACTCTGCGATTCAAATCTGCACTGAAAAAATTAAATGAATCGGTTTAAAAAGTCAAAAGTTAGCTATTATAGGAAAGGCCAACCTTAATGATTTAAGGTAGCTCATGTATTTCTTCATCCATCTTCTACCGCATCCCTGGTAAAGTTACTCTTAGGCCTTATATATAGTATGGCCCATCTTAGTTTTAAAATCGATATCACTCATAAATCACCAAATTTGTCAATTTTTAAAATTTTGATGACTAATGATGACGTCATAACAAAGTGATGAGTCATCATTTTTCGATGATAGTTGCATCATATGTGAGGTATGTTAGTGTACAGATTCTATTAAAATTTCAGCCTGCTATCTCCTATAATGGCTGAGTTATGCCCGAATAACTTTGTTGCTTAACTTTTAAAAATGTGACAATGATGTCATAATTCCATGATGAGTCGACATTTTGCCCTGAACTCAGAACTTACTGGAGCCATAACCAAAATACTCCCACATGCCAATAATCAGCTTTCTGCGCCCGGCAGTTTCTTCAATCATTTCGTTACAGATATATATATATATACAGTGGAACCTGTATTAAACGGCCACCCAAGGGACTGGACAAAATTGGCCGTTATACACAGGTGGCTGTTATATACAGGTAATTGTTTTAATCACCAAAAGGTATCAACTGAAATTAATATCAAGTTTTTAGAAATCTATTACTTCAAGTAATATAATGAAACTTGTTTATCGTTAGTAACAGGTCCTGTCATAAACACATAAAAAGGTGAAAAAGGTGATGGTCGTTATAGACAGGTAGTGACCATTATAGACAGATGATGGCCGTTATACACAGTTTTTGGGTCAGTAAGGGACTGCAAATGGGTGGCCGCTGGCCGCGTTGAGCAGGTGACCGCTATACACAGGGTCAATATTATGGAATTTCGGACAGGACTGTTCAATGGTGACCGCTATAGACAGGTGACGGTTATACAGAGTGGCCGTTATAGCAGGTTCGACTGTATATACATATACGTAGATTAATCGAGTTTTAATACTAGTAAGGATGATAAGCGCGCTTCGCTTACTTGCGCTGCGCGGCTGCCAGACACTATGTATCCACCGGAGGCGGCCTGTGGACGCCTGGGGTCGCATTGATTAAGGTTGGCATTTCCTATGGGCACTTTGTTTCTTATCAAACAATTTTAGTCATTTTTAGATCCCTAAAGGGGTTCTAACCATTAATTTCAATTTTTAGAATTTCTAAGCTAATATTTCAGAGCCACTTGTACCACCTGGTGTTGTCTAAAAAAGGACACATTTTTGAAGCGAAATGTTTAATATCCATAACTTCTTTGAGCCATGTTTTAATGCTAAATTCTTGCTTAGCACTAAATTTCCTGCAATTTGATATATATATTGGACACATTTGGATAATCTTTTGGCTGCGGGTTCGTTGCAACGACCAAGAATGTGAAAAAATTGCTGGCCGTTGCTAAGCACGGATAACCAAAAAAATCTTCAAATATGGTCAATATATATATCAAATTGCTGGAAATTCAATGCGGGATACGATTTCAGAATTCAAATGATGATCTGACATGGTTCAAGGATGTTATTGACCTGGGATTCCGGCGGATACTATCGAATGTGGTTATTTTTGGGCGGCCAGTCATCAGTGACCAGTTTTTCACACTTTTAATTTTGAAAACTTTTAATATACCATATTTTGAAGTTAAGGTTGGTGTTTCCTTCCAGAACTAACTCAAAAAGTTTTCATTATTTTCTCCTGAATTTTTTTGTGGAAACCTTTCTCGATGAGTTATCTGCAAAAATACACTTTTCGGGAGCTCAAAAAGCAAGAAAAACTTTTTATTTTTCACAAATCACTTAATTTATAGAGGACATTCAAGAAAACTTCAATGACTTATGCCTCTTCTACTCAATTATTCTTGCACGAAATGGTTGAATAAAGAAAATAATAGAATAGAATTTTCAATTTAACCCAATTAATTTTTTCATTCTAATTTCGTAGCAGATTTTCGTAAGGAAAAATATTTTAACGTTTTTCTAAAGTAGAATAAAATCTGTCTCTATCACTTTGTTCTACGTGACGAGATCTTTCCAAAACCGTCGAGATTTTTACTCAACGACCTTTGTAACTAAAGATTCATTCTTTGTAAAATTGTTTTTTTTAGTGCTAAAAACAGGCTACAAAGCAATTTTATTCGGAAAGGCTTGATATCCATTAGTTTTTACTGTGTCCTAGTATTAAAAAACATCCAAACATTCTAAATCAACAACTTATAGTAGTACTTAACTTCAAAATATGGCATATCAAATATTTCCACATCATGACACCTTCAAAAGTGTGAAAACGTTTTCAGTTATGACTGGGGACCCAAAAATGATCATGTCCGATAGTATCCGCCGAAATCCCATATCTATAACTTTATTTGACTATGCTAGGTCGTTATTTTAATTCTGAATTCGTGCTCAGCACTAAATTTCCAGCAATTTGATATATATATATTGACCATATTTGGAGAATATTTTGGTTGCCTTTTCCTAGCAACGGCCAGGAATGTGAAAATATTCCTGCCCGTTGCTAGACACGGTCAAACAAAAATGTTTCAAAATATGGTCAATATATATAATAAATTGCTGGAAATCTAGTGCTGAGCATGAATTCAGCATAAAAAGATTATCTGGCACTGTTAAAAGAAGTTATAGCTGTGGGACAATTCGCATTATAATGTGTCGTTTTTAGAGCGACACCAGGTGATAAAAGTGGAAATATTGGGGCTGGAGTTATAAAAATCGGAAATATTGTTTAGAACCCCTATAAGGATCTAAAAATGATAAAAAAGCATTTTGGGCACATTTTTAGTAAAAAACAAGTGTCTCATGGGAAACACCAACCTTAAGTACTGCTATAAGTTGTCGAATAAGGATATTTGCACGTTATTTAATATTCTAAAGATGTTAAAACTAATGGAAAATGAAGGATAAATATAAATTTTTTCTAAATCTTATTTTCTGAGCCTTTTTTTTCAGCAATTATAAATGTGATAACTTTTGTAAAATCAACATAGAGGCGAAAACTCAACGGCTTTAGATAGATCTCGAAGAGTAGAACATAATGCACAGACATACTTTTGATATTACGAATCAAAAGAGAATTAAGAAAAAAATAGTGTCAAAATAGGTGTTTAGTGTGAATTTTCAAAATTATGTCTGTTCATTAGTTAGATCATCAATTAATGAAAGAATTTGAAAAGTTTCTAAAGGGTTGTAAGCATATTGTGTCCGAATTCTTCTTTGTAAATTGACGAATTTTTCTAAAAATTTTTTTAATTTGTTGAATTATTTCGATTATTAATGCAGTATTGCAGATAACTCTGCAATTCAAATCTGCACTGAAAAAATTAAATGAATAGGTTGAAAAAGTAAAAAGTTAGCTATTATAGGAAAGGCCAACCTTAATTATAAGGGAGATAACATCCCTAAATACGCCTGTCCTACTGTTATAATCGATATCGCACGAAAAATCACCAAATTTGTCATTTTTTTAAATTTTGATTTTTAATGATCACGTCATAACAGGGTAATGAGTCATCAATTTTGATGCTAGTTGTATCATTTCTGAGATATATTAATATACACATTGTATTAAAATTTCAGCCTGCTATCACCTAAAATGACTGAGTTATGGTCGAAAAACTGAAATTTCTAATTATAAAAAGGTGACAATGACGTCATAATTCCTTGATGAGGTCAGACCTTAGCGGAGCCATTGCCAAGAGACTCCCACATGCCAAAAATCAGCTTTTTGTGCGTAGCAGTTCCTTCAATCAATTCGTTGCATATATATATACACACAAATAAACATTAATCGAGTTTTAATCGTAAGGATAACTATTTAAACATTTATTCCATATCATCATATGATAATAGAAACATTTCCACAACACTATTTTACATGTACATACGTATATCACATTATATTACATTTTACATTTGTATCGTAATACTACTACTATGTGTTAGAAGATAGTACTCTACTCTCTCTCTATAGAGCTCAGCCTTCAGCCATTGTATAGTATATACGTATATGTACACACTACACACTACACAGTCAGTCTGTCACATAGATAACTATAATTTCACTATAACACAACAAGCATAACCGTATGGAGTCAAGTAAGGCTCAGTCATAGCATTCTAATACACTAAGGCACTGGCACTGCATGTACCATGGATGGGTTAATGCCGTTCAATGTAGATTTTGGAAAATTTTGTTTGCATCAATTATATCATTCTAATATGAAACAATAGTAGGATCGGAATATGTTATTGACTATGTTAGCCCAGTATTACCCAATCTAGACTAAATTTTGAGCATATACTAGATGTTTATTGACAATTCTAAGGTAAATTACAATCAAATCAGCAGTTCAACAATCACAATAACAACATTAAAACACCAACAAAAGCAGTACACATCTAGTATCTTCAATTGTAATGAGTAATGAGGTCAAGTACAGAATGACATCTAGTGTCGTTAATGAGTAATGAGGTTACAATACATCGTACATCTAGTATGTTGAATGAGGTGAGTACACATCTACGTCGTATCATTAGTGAAGATAAGTACACATGAGGATATAGTACACGTAGACACATCTAGCATAGAATTTTGATTGCACTGAGGTAAATTGTGTAGGAATTAAGTGAGGGTCTTTTGAATATCATCAGGTCAGCTATAAGAGATAAGTACGAATTAGTAAGCTTTGTATTATCAGACTTCGCGACTAATGCATTAAAATTGTTAACTCTCCTTGATAGAATACAATTTGAAACAGTCATTACTAATTTATGTAAAATATCCAATCGCCAAACTTTACAATCACATAATTCTCTCAATTTTCCAATATGTTCCTCTACAATTATTGACATACTTATTCGCACTAACAAACTGCGGGATGGGCCAGCAAAAAAGTTTTTACATAGAATTTTTGAGGTATCTTCATAAAAGTCTCGTAAATAATACTCACACAATCAATAACGGTAAGTGATGGAACATAAGTGAACTTCTATCTAATAAATCAACAAGTATATATTGAGAACCAACATCATTTAAATTTTCCATTTGTTTATCAGTTGTTAAGAAATTGTAACAATTGGTGCATTTATTAGCTTTTTTCATGTACGAAAACACGGCACACCCAGCAACATAAGTAAGGGGCATGCCTAATTTACGGGACGGGATGCCGTCCCGTCCCGTCCCGTAAATTAGGCATGCCCATAAGTAAGGCATTCAAGTTGTGAAGGACTTATCAGAATATCGGGAATAAACTGTAATGTTTCCAAGAAAAATTGTAGTTGATCAGAGTTTGAGTCTTGATCACTAACATTTTCGACAAACGTAACGTATAAGAATCTCATAGCGTAATGAAATGATGTAATCAAGCCAGTAAATTTGTAATTTATTTTAGATCAGTGCAGTCTATTTCGGAATTTCAATGTGCGTGGTATTTAGAATTCTTACAATTCAATTCAATCTAGGGTATATACCGTATTTCCCTGAATAAGCGCCGGGGCTCGAATAAGCGTCGGACGCCGGGGCATTTTAGTTCTCTGAACATCATATTAAACTAGTATTCTCAGTAGTGGCATAGATACAAGTGCTTTTTGAAACATTACATTGTCCTTTTTTAATAGAACTACATAACATTCTCAGTTGTGGCAAAAATAAAAGTGCCAGTCAATGTAGTAAAAAAAAAAGAGCGCCGGGTCAAAATAGCGAATGAAAAAAATAAGCGCCGGGTCTAAAGGGTGCACGAAATAAATAAGCGACCGGGCGCTTATTCGAAGCAATACGGTAAGTAGAAATAAATATTGAAATAATTGAAATTGAATGAATTAACTAACCAGTAGTTTGCCATTTCCCTCATAATCCTCTTTCGCTCTAGGGATAGCCCTAAGCCACCTCTCACACATCTCTTTATCATTGGGGAATGAAAAGGTTGGCGTACGATGCTCCTGGCTCTTGTAATTAGAATTACATCCTGGCATCACACAAGTCATCTTCTTTTCAGCAATAAATTAGTATTCAAGTAATAAGTCAACAATTATAATTGATTGAATAAAAGAAAAAAGTTAGTAAACAAATATGCATAGTGTAATGTATTTATACTATACAGTATCCTAGTGCAAAATTTGGCGCCTAAAATCTAGCCAATCAAATTCGAGTATTCAGTACGGCATTAACATATCCATGGTAACCCAAATTCAAGGCAGTGCCAGTGCCTTAGTGTATTAGAATGCTATGGCTCAGTCTAACACACGAAATTCTAAAATTTCTCTTCCGACGGTCAGTCAAACTTATTATGACACTTGAGCTACACCTACATCGACTGTTGCATTTGACAGCATTCTGAAAACACTTGCATCGGCCGCTGTTGCATGTCTTGGTGCAACTGCACTTGGCGAAGCCCTGGCCAGTACCAATTGAGTCAAGGTGTGCGACTTCACGCAGAGATATATCCTCCCCTTGTATGACTTCCGCAATAGTCATGAATTGCTCCACACAAGGACTGAACTGATTGCGAGTATACAATTGATTCAGTAGTCCATGTTTTGTTCCGAGCTTGTAAAGGCCATCACCATGTACCGAGACCACAACAGCTTTTACGTTGGGCATCTCCGCCCGGCCGCGATCCACCAAAGGAACAGGAACCATCACAGTGTCGCCGATATGTGCAAGTTTAAAGCGCTTGACTGAACGTTTCGTCATCATGTCTGCTTGCTGCAACTGCTTTCTCTTGGCTCCCAGCTGTTCAACATGAATGACACGCTTCCGGTGACATAAACTGCAAAGAAGAGATCCACCATTTCCTTTGTCTCCCTCTTCTTGATCGCCAGAGAAGGCACATGGAGCGATGGCGTGGCAAGCTAGACCACAGTCATTGCACATGTCAGAACCGGTGCAACTTTCTCCGCAGGTGACGCATGATAGCTGTACTTGGCAACCACCAGCAGCATTGTTTTCTTTCTCTGATTCTTCACCATCAAGTACCACAGATGTTTCTTCGTCACCATGCAGCTCACTGCCTTTCATCCCAAGAGCTTCTGCAAGCTGTTCCTCCGTTTCCAGGCGTTCAATGACTTCCTCAGGCAAATTCGATGCAGCAACACCCAGATGTGGCTTCTGTCCGAACATCGCTTCATACGGCATGCGGCCGATTCCAGTGTGATAGCGAGTGTTCTTCTGCCACTGGACGAAGCGAAGACCTTCTGACCACTTCGTAGTGTTGTTCTCCTTCTGCCAGCAGGCCAGTATCGCTTCGATATCCCGATTGGCGCGTTCGACTGAGCCCTGTGACTGCGAATGACGAGGTTTTCCGTGGACAAGATGGCACTCCGGCCAGATGCTAACAACCTCATTGACCACCTATAAAACATAAAGATATGTGTCATTTAAACTGATAGCAAAATTAAATGTACGTATGTTTCCTACGAAAGTTATAAATAATTTCCCTAGTTTTGTTAACGTTGACTATATGTATGCAGAATGCATTGACATACCTTATTTGCAAACTCCCTTCCATTGTCCAACTGTAGTACATGAGGCGATCCTTTGTCACAAAAGAAGTCAACCAAATGGTACGCCACCTCTTCCGCGGTTTTAGTCTTCAGAGGTCGAAGGACCACCATCTTCGTGAGGTGATCTTGATAATTCAGAATGAAACGGTAATCTTCGTCTTTCTGGCTCTGCATGTCTATCAAGTCCACCTACAAAATAAAGAGATTTTATGAACACAAAAATATAATTATTTATTTACATTATACACGTATTATTTTTATATGCTACTATTATTATTAAACGTTTTTTATGTGGATTCAAAACATGCCTGACAACGAGAATTCATCGAGTTTGATATAATTGGCTTGACCACTAGTGATTTTCGGACACTGCTCTTCTTCAATTGGCACGTCTCACACATATTCCGGTACAACTCTATCTGTTCCAGCGTCACATTGGCATATTTTTCACAAGTTGCTTTATGCGTAATGCGTGGTCCTCCATGCCCTTTAACGAGATGAGTTGAATGGATCACATTGAAGAGCTCATCAGCACAGATGAATCGCAGATCAGTGCCTTTTTTTGCCAGTTTGCTTACTGTAGTGTCGTCGACGCCAAACTTCACAATTTCGTATTTCTTCATCAGTCGATAGTCCTTTGCATTCTTCTTTGCATCAGTCTCCTTCTCAAGCTGTTGCAATCGATTCAGGATCTGGTCGTACTCTTCTCTCGACAGCACAGCAGAAGTATTTATTCCTTCTGATATTCCAAACTCACCTACTTTATCATCAAACATTTTCCGCATCGCTTCCATTTTACGGAATTAGTCAATTGGTAGTTGGCAGTAACTAGAGCAGAGCTAATAGTGAAATGTATGACCAAGTTTATAAAATATACTGTAATCTAATAGCTAATGACTAACAAGGAAGACAACGCCCGCCTTTCATTCTCCTAGCACAGTAGGCATGTGATGAAACTGACTTCTGCTCATAATCAAGCAAGGTTGAGTTTAATAAATTCTAATTTGAGATAAACTACAATCTTGCTTGATTCTGAGCAGAAGTCAGTTTCATCACACAAACAACAATCTACAATAATCCTAAAGGAATAAATACTAGCTACTAATGCCTAATACCAGATATGAATACTGACACTACAAGTGTGTCTACGCTGTAGGTCTTTACTAACATTAAGGTATCTACAGATAGCTGACAGGTAGAATGCGCGAGTCAGGATGACAATTATGCATAATTGTTGCTTACATTTTAAACAATTATGTAAAACTGTTCATTTCACAACAATTATACATAATTGTTACATTAGATGAACAATTATGCATAATTGTTGTAAAATGAACAATTATGCATAATTGTCGACAATTATGCATACTTGTTGATTTCGCAAATTTGCTCTATCATATATATGTATATGATAGAGAAATTTAGTTTTATTATTCATACTATTAGATATTAGAGGTAATCCATATCATAGCCTACTATAATAAGGCCTGAGAGTAACTTGCGAATTTGGGACTAGGGATGTAGTAGAAGATGGTTGAACTAATACATGAGCTGCCTTAAATATTAACAAAGCACAATAGAGCTTAGGAATGTATTACCAGCATATATAAATATGGTGTCAAAGTACCCATATCCGTTGTTAAATTTAGATTAGTCACCATATGGTTGCGCAATAGGGTATATTTGTGACAAATTTGGTGATTTTCAGAGGTCGTTTAAGGGCATTTTAAGTGTTTTTATTATAATATTTTTCGCATAGAACTGATATGTGAATGGGGAAATACGAAAAATTTACATTCCAGTGTTGCTATGGAACCCTGTTTTGGTCAGTTTGGATCATATCTTGAAAACCACGATAGCTAGACATCCAAATGTAATTCCATTTGATAGCGAATATAGTACTTCCTATTAAGCGATAATACAATTTCGACGCCTAAATTCAATGGTCTACGAGTTATTAGACAATTTATCATATTGGTCACATTTGGTAATTTGTCGAATATCCCGTAAACCATTGAGTTTAGACGTCGAAATTATATTATCGCTTAATAGGAAGTAGTATATTTCCTATCAAATGGAATTACATTTAAATGTCTAGCACTTGTAGTTTTCAAGATATAACCACAACTGACCAAAACACGTTTCCATAGCAACACTGGAATGTAGCGACATTCCATGAAAAAAATCCAAATTTTTCGTATTTACCCATTCACATCCCAGTTCAATGCGAAAAATATCCTTACTATTAAAACTCGATTATTGTATATATATATATATCTGTAACGAATTGATTGAAGAAACTGCCGGGCGCAGAAGGCTAATTTTTGGCATGTGGGAGTCTTTTGGCTATGGCTCCACTAAGTTCTGAGTTCAGAGCAAAATGTCGACTCATCATGGAATTATGACGTCATTGTCACATTTTAAAAAGTTAAGCAACACAGTTATTCGGGCATAACTCAGCCATTATAGGATAGAAGGCTGAAAAAAAAAGATGACTCATCACTCTGCTATGACGTCATCATTACTCATCAAAATTTTAAAAATTGACAAATTTGGTGACTTTTCGAGTGAAATCGATTTAAAAATAAGATGGACATATTTAGAGATGATATCTCCCTTATAATTAACCAATGCTACCTCCAGGCGACCGAAGGGAGCCTCCGGCGGACACAAAGTGTCCGCTAACCGCGCAGCGCATGCAAGCGAAGCGCCCTTGTATATATATAAATACACAAACACACAAACAAACAATAATCGAGTTTTAATAGTAAGGATATATCTCTGTAACGAATTGATTGAAGAAACTGCCAATCATAGAAAGCTAATTTTTGGCATGTGAGAGTCTTTTGGCTATGGCTCCAGCAAGTTCTGAGCTCAGAGCAAAATGTCGATTCATCATGGAATTATGACGTCATTGTCATATTTTTAAAAGTTAAGCAACACAGTTATTCGAGCATAACTCAGCCATTATAGGAGATAGAAGGCTGAAATTTTAATAGAATCTGTATACTAACATACCTCATATATGATGCGACTATCATCAAAAAAGGATGACTCATCACTTTGTTATAACGTCATCATTACTCATCAAAAATTTTAAAATTGACAAATTTGGTGATTTTTCGAGTGATATCGATTTTAAAATAAGATAGACATATTTAGAGATGATATATCCGTTTAATTAACCAATGTCTCCTCCACGCGACCGAAGGGAGCCTCCGGCGGACACAAAGTGTCCGCCAGCCGCGCAGCGCAAGCAAGCGAAGCGCGCTTGTTATAATAAAAACAGAAGTGCCCTTAAACGACCTCTGAAAATCACCAAATTTGTCACAAATATACCCCATTGCGGAACTATATGGTGACTAATCTAAATTTTAACAACGGATATGTGTACTTTGACACCATATTTATATATGCTGGTAATACATTCCTAAGCTCTATTGTGCTTTGTTAATTATTTAAGGCAGCTCATGTATTAGTTCAACCATCTTTTAACGCATCCCTAGTCAAGTTACTCTGAGGCCTTATGTACAGTAGGCTATGTCCATGTATAATTTTTGAAGTGTTCTTCTTCTATGAAATCCATGTGGAAAAATTATACTTGACAGTTGCTCTAAATAATTTATCATGCCCTGACGTATAAATTGGAAAAACTAAGAGAATTTACTATGGCAGCTCTCTAAAACCTGTTCTGCAAAATATACAAGTCCGAGTTGTTCATTAAACGAATTTTGTCTATTTATATGGTTGAGATAGTCTTCGAGATGATTTATTATGATGTGAATGTTACCGTTGGCTTTGTAAAAGCATGTACTGCGATTTTGATTTTTTCATATTCACTCTCATCACCTTGAATAGAAGATTTACTCTTAATTAAATATTCGGGCCAATCCACTGTCGTCTGGTAATGAAGAACAGCATTCACCTTGAGAAGGACTGAAAATCATGGACTAGGGATGAAGTAGTAGCCGAATGGATTAATACACGATTAGCCTAAAATCGTTAACCATGTAGAATAGGCATTAAGAATGTATTACCAGCATATATAAACATGGTACCAAAGTACATATATCCGTTGGAAAAATTTCGATTAGTCATCATATCATTGCGTAAAAGGTCATTCTAACGACAATTTTAGCGATTTTCTAAGCTGTTTTAACCATATTTCTAAATGGTATTAAAGTGTGATTTTTGTGTAGAACCAAGATTAGTACAAGGTGATTTGAAAAATTTAGAACTTTTAAATGGAATGTTATTACTTCCTGCGTTGCTATGGTAAAGCATTCTGGTCAGTTTGGGCCATTTCATGCAAACTGTAATGACTAGAGCTTCAAATTTGATTGTGTTTGATAGGCAATGGACTATTTCCTATTCGGTGATAATACAACTTGAACTTCTAAATTCAACGAGTTTTGAGTTATGGGTTGATTTTAAGAATGTGACCAAAACACTAAATTGTCGCATAACTCTGTAGTCTGTGAATTTATAAGTAAGTTGTATTATTACCTAATAGGAAGTAGCCAATTGCCTATCAAATATGATCAAATTTGAAGACCTAGCTCTAACAGTTTGCAGGATATGGCTCAAACTGATCAAAATGCTTTACCATAGCAACGTAGGAATGTAACAACATTCCATTGAAAAATTCTAAATTTTTCAAATCAGCTTGTACCAATCTTAGTTCTACACAAAAATCACACCTTGATACCATTTAGAAATAGGGTTAAACAGCTTGGAAAATCGCTAAAATTGTCCTTAGAATGGCAAGTTGCGCAATGATATGATGACTAATCGAAATTTTTTCAACGGATATATGTACTTTGATACCATTTTTATATATGCTGGTAATACATTCTTAATGCCTATCCTACATGATTAACGATTTTAGGCTAATCGTGTATTAATCCATTCGGCTATTACTGCATCCTTGGTTATTTTACTGTGAGGCATTATTAGAGTAGGCTATGATAGCATTCTATACATAAGGCAATGGCAGTCACTATTTTTTTTGGACCAGGGATTGCTTAGTATATTCAAATTTACATTCATCCTTTATACGTTATATATGATTAATTAAGCATTTTAAGTGACCCCACTCACAAATATGACCATTAATTGTCAAGACATGTTTGATCTTTGTAATTATTTTTATTCTGGAGAAAACAAAATGACATAATATAAAATTAAACTCATAAATACAAAATAAACATTGGATTTCGAGAAGTACTAATGAGACGGACTTCTACTTCTTTATGGCAGATTATGACTTGACTTAGCTTGAGATAGGATAGATTAAACTTCAAGATATACTTGACTTAGCTTAGCTTGAGAGACAGAGTTGACTTCGCTTGAGAGACAGATTTGACCTGAGACGTCATAAGGGAACAATGTACTTCTATGAGTAATAAGGAACAAGCACGCACTCTGGCCTTCCAACTGGATATAGTCAGACATCTCGGATCTTTACAGCATGATGGAGTTGACTAAATAAACAAATAATATTATTAAATTAGTTCTTGAATTTAGCAAGTTTAGCTTACTATTATCATGTTTCAATACTACGGTAGTGCATTATATAGAGGTCTTAACTTTATTAGATAATGAACTACAGTGAAAAAAGCTTTGGTAAAATGTATCACCGTGACGTACTGCATGTGCAAAATGCCTCAAAGTATACAATGTTCTAATTCCATATTAGCACATGCCAAATGAATAAGATCAGTATGGGAAGAGCCAGAATAAAGTTTTAAAATTTCTACTAAGGGTGCAAATCGTTAAAATGACTATTCTTCTCTACCCAATTCACATTGAACATTTTCCGAACATCATTGATGAATTTCAAGAACTCAACAGTTTGTTTCTCACAATGTTTTTCCATGTTGTTGTAACACTGATTAGGAATCTATTATCACGGATTCTAGAATGTTCTTAGGTAACTCAACTAGATAGTAGCTCCTTATAGATCTTCCAATCAGGGAGTGAATAGCATATTTAGTACTAGGTATGTTCTTGATGTTAAGGAGTGTGTGTTGGTATTACTACTAATTCATTATATCACTATCGGTTACGTGCTGAGACTTACAGTTAAACAGTTACGACACATGTTATAAGAGAACTGTTCGACAGAAGTTGACTTATGGGAAACCTTAAGGGCCAAATATATATTTTGCCTTTCCAAGCTGATGACTAGCAGGCTTTCGGTGTTAATTTGGGGCACTTTTAAATACATTGCATTTATCCAAATTAAATAAGGTTCTTATGCACATGTTTTTGGAGTAAGGAGGATTGCATTCACTAAATTGGGGGAAGGTAAACACTTTTTCGTAATATTTAAATTCAGTCAATTGTTTCTAACAAACTTGAGTACTAGTAGATGCATTATTCTAGAATAATTAAATAACTAAAGTCTTAACAAACCACTCACCTTTGGAATCTTGTTGTTTTGGTAATCTTCACAGGTCTTGGAATGGCTCGATACCATTTTCACGAAGAGCACCATCTTTTGTAATTAAAAAACTTCATGGAGTGTTCTACTCCTCTCTGTAATTGGAAGTAAAGCCAAGCGCGACACAAGACATCTCGTCCAAATATTAACTCATGCAATTAGTGTTGTCAGATGAGGCATTATAAATGAGTAATAGAAATGGTATCCAATAAAACAATACGTAAGTGTAATACACTAGCGATGTATGCGAAGTAAATATAAATATTGTGGTTACATAATATTTTCAAAATGAATATTTAATCAACCCATGAACGCTAAATATGTTGTAATTATATAGTTGATAATAACAATATTAATTTAGCGGTTTTAGGATTGAATATACTAAGTAATCCATGGTGCTGTTTTTTTAGTGACTGCCATTGCCTTATGTATAGAATGCTATGGCTATGCATATCCATAACCTTTAAATAAGAGGTGAATACATGTCTCGGATCTGTTAAGTCTAAAAATGGGAAAAGACCAAAAATTGTCTTAGATTTGAACGGGTTTCCGGAGCGTTGGTGACTGCTACTAATAAACACGCTTTGATACTATCATATCATCAGGTCCATATAATTGTTGTAATACGACTTTTAAGTATCCTTTCCTGTGATCAACTCCCCATCGAAAATAACTAGTTGATGATTTACGAAGTCGATCGGTATTCTATTAATGACTGAACGTCATTGCAAAAAACGACCTCAGTATATGTTTGGACATAACCGCTAGCATCACAGTCTTTCCTCTTCCCCATCATAGGTCTTGATCTTACAGAAAATAAGGGATAAAGATCATCAATGCCAGATACAATTGACCGAGCGCTGGGAGATTTGATTCCGTGCAATTTTAACCACAACTATCTTCCTTAACGATTCTTCAGAGATGCTAACTTCACTTATTAATTCAGTCAAATCATCTCTGGTAATCGATGGGGTTTCATATGGTTTTCCAAACCTCCCATTTAATAAGCGAATACGAATACGTTCAACTTTGAATTCAGGTGACTTTGAATTATCGGCCTTTTCTTCTTAATAGCGACGCTATTACTTCATCTTCTATTCCTTTTGCTTGAATTACATTGCATGCATTCTTAATCAAAGCTTTTCGGTTGCATTCATGTCCAATGATTTTAGCACTCAAGCAATGCCTGCACAATTCTGGATCTAACGACTGGAAATAGCAAGATCTCTTGAATGATATATAAGTTTGATCATTGGACTTTCGTAATGATTGTATTTTTGTCTTACTTGCTCTACTTACTATAGAAGATTCTTGAAAATATCGCAGCTAGCTGAATCGTATCTCATGGTAATTTCACGTGACGTCAGAGCGAATTCAACTTCTTTCAATTTAGGCGGACGACCTTTTGAAATAGATGATGCACATCCCTTATAAATTTTGTGGAAAAAACTAAAATATATTTCTTTGTCATGACTATTCCATACTATTGATCAATATGTTTATTGATATCAGAATTTAATGGCCTTAAAGCTCGTTTTAATTTCCTCTTCTCAAAAAATATGCGACATTTTAATTGAATAGCTTCTGAATGTATTCTGAAACCGTCCATGGAAATCAAGTAACAATTTAAAATCACTGAATATTGAAAATTTTTAATATTCTATAAATTTTAAATACTACCTCAATCTCAGATAATATAATGAAGTCTATAATTTTGCGACGATGCAAGTGCAAAATGGAAAGTAATATAATATACGTATATGAAAACAAATTTTATTTGTGGTTACGCTCCAACTGTAATATTGTGTTGATATGGTATAAATGTGTACATTGTTATTGATCATTAATATGAGAAATGAAAAATATAATTAGCAGTACTGTTACATGGTATTCTGAGGTACCGTGATATTTTGAGACACAAGTCAAATTAACCATGGATGTTCATCTTGCGTGGTATTCTGAGGTACCGTGGTATTGTGAGGTAACTAACACTAATCCTGAGATCATGATGCGATCATTTGCATAGTTCTAATTTATATAATGACTTTCCATTTGAGTGGTGATACTTGTATGTTTTCCCTGCTCTAAATACTAGTATATTAGTATACTTCCTACTCTAAATCGTGTATTGTACTTCACGACCTGCAGGGGCCTGATTATTCACTAAACTACTTAATACTATTTAGAGCAGGGAAAACATACAAGTATCACCACTCAAATGGAAAGTCATTGTAGAAATTAGAACAGTGGTTCCCAACCCCGGGGTAATTACCCCAAGTGGGGTAATTTGAAGATTTTCGAGGGGTAATGGAGTGCTTCTTTATCTTTATAATTCAGGTCAGAATTTGTTATTATTACTTCAGCATAAATTTTTTTTATTCGTTTTGCAGGATATTAATGGTTTCTAATTGGCTTCATACTGTGAATTATAAACTAATATTGACTAAACGTGTTTGAAGGTATTCCTGTGATAAATTTATATTGGTTATTATTATATATTACCTACAGAAAAACTTACCGCCGGATTTTCGTCTTTGCTCGCCATAAAAACCAAGCAACGCAATAAATTAGATTGCGAGGGGGATCTGCGATGTGTATTGAGCAAAATGGAACCTCATTTGACAGATTAGTGGAAAAACAGAAACAAGTTTCCCATTGAACATATAATATTCAAATTTAATTTCCATATTTAGATTATATAATTATAAATAATTAATTTAAATTAATAAAGAATTTCTGATACATTGCCTCCTCAATTCGGGGTAGTAGGGTTAACAGTGTCGAGCAACGGGGTAATAACAATAATAAGGTTGGGAACCGCTGAATTAGAAC
>OY725493.1:3870891-3918504 GCA_963281255.1 Aphrocallistes beatrix
TCTGAAATTTTCACAAAAGTAAAGATATATCAGTGGCTTGCGGCACAGTAAATTTCAGACAAATCGGTTGATGATGGTGAAATGACTGGTTGATTTGACATGGAATTCCCATATATATATATAAATATACATTAATCGAGTTTTAATAGTAAGGATAAAATGATTGAGCGGTCATTACCTCCTGGATCATGAAAAATTTTACAGAGAAAGGTGTCAGGATGCTAAATGAACAATTTATTTCAAGTAAACTTATCTCGATCTCCTCTTGTTTTCAATTTATTTCATTTTAACACCTCGTGAGGTGTGAAAAAATATGATATTTTTGAGGATTTTTTTTGCGATAAACAGTTTACACCAATGAAGATGTCCTTAAGAATTAATTATATTGTGTCCAAAATTGCAATATTGATTATTAAGGTATAAAAACTAGTAATTTCAACATCTTTCTGGGATTTAAAAATTAAAAATTTAAGGGATTTAAAAATTGAATATTGTTCGATGGCTGAACGAATGTCTATACCAGAACTACGCAAGGATGAGAAAATAGAGAAATGGAAGCCCTTCTTTAACGCAGCTACTGCGGGGCTGCGAGCGACTGAGGGTGGTGGAAAGGAAGCGCTTCAAATACTACCTGCGCATATTTGCTGGACCTTGGCTGAAAGGGAGCTTGTCATCGAAGTGATGGCGGAGCACTTGGAAACTGGGGATGTAACCAGGCTATGGAGGTGTTAATTTGGAACCTGGATCCACCCCCTGATCCTCACAGGGCATTACAGAGGTTGTGTAGAACAGACTGGGAGAAAGGAGAGGAAATTGACGTGTATTTCTACAGGTTAAAAAGCGCCGGTACGGAGGCGAAGGCTCCTATGAAAAAGATCTGCGGCGTGTTGGTCGGTCAGTTACTGGAGACAGTACAGCTTTGATCAAAGATTGGCTTGAAAGAGAAGAAAACCAAGAGCTCACAACGAGTAAGAGTAGGGAATTCGTAGTCAAAGTCAAGAGCGCCTTACTTGAGAAGGGGTACAAGATGGATTATGGTTAGCCTGAAATAGGACGCATAGCCAGGGTTGAAGAAGACGAGGGACATAAGGAGTCCAGACCAACGCTAAAAGAAAGGGCAGCGAATCGTAGAGATGAGGAGGCAGGAGTAGAGGACGTCATGCGGGTTGACCAGTATTCGAAAGGAAAATATCCCAGCGTTGGCAGGGGACGGATAAAGGATTTGGGAAGGAACATGACTACCTCTTCTCCGGCTAGATGTTTCGTATGTGGGTCGGATACTCACTTAATGGCTCGTTGCCCGGAGAAAAGATGCCAACGAGAGAAGGGGCATGGGCTACGTCAATGCAATGGTGGAACAAAGCCTCACAATGTACTAGAAATAGCAGACAGCTTAGCCGGATGTCCAGAGGCGGGAGTTATTATTCCGGTGCTGTTTGACGGGAGTCCGATCGACGTAATGCTAGATACGGGAGCTCAACCTTCTGTAGTCGACAAGGGCACCATCAAGCACATGAATTTTCCTTACCAATCGAAAGACGGCCGAATCTATGGCATCGGAGAGTCCCATATCCCCATATGTGGCGCGTTAGAGGTAGAAATCGATGTTGGGAATGAACAAAAGGTTAGGCACCAGTTGGAGGTGTTAGATACCGCGGTACGAACAGCAATACTCGGGAGAAATTTTTAAGTTTCAAGGAAGTCTGCTTCGATGTAAAGGGGTTTCGGGTACGATTGGATAAACATTGGAAGGAGGCCGGCGCATCCGTACAAGGAGGGCAGGCATTTTCTAGAGCCGAGGCGGTGCACATGTCGACCCAAATGAAGAGTTCCTCAGACTTTGATATGGAGGGGGACCCTTATCCCGGCACAACAGGAGGCAATACACGGAGTTTGGGGAAGCACAGCGAGGTTTTCTCTTCTAGCCCCAAACCCCGAGTGAAATTCGTACCGGTGACATCGAATCACGCTTCTGGATGATCAGCCCATCAAGCATCGACCACTAAGGGTATCGCCACACACGGAAAGGGAAATAGGCTTACAAATTGCAGAAATGAGTCGAAATGGGATCATACGCCCTTCTGATTACCCATGGGGAAGCAGGATCATATTGGTTCGAAAGAAAGATGGCTCGCAGAGGTTTGCGGTCGATTACCGCGATTTGAACGCTGTCACTAAGAAAGATGCATACCCGATGCCAGACTCTAACGATGTATTTGACCGAATGGGAGGGAGCTGGATATTTTCAACTCTTGATTGCGCCTCGACGTATTGGAGCATCCCACTCCGGGAGGAGGACAAGGAGTGTACGGCCTTTGTTTCGACGAGGGGCCAGTACGAGTTTAATAGAATGCCGTTTGTTCTGTGTAATTCGCAGGCTACCTACCAACGCGCACTAGACAATGTATTAAAGGAGGCAACAAACGCGGAGGCTTTTGTCGACGATATTATTATACACTCTGGGGGCTTCGCTGCACACCTTAACCACTTAGACCAGGTTCCCAGTTGTTTGGCGAAAGCAGGTATTCAACTGAGGCTGGACAAATGCAAGTTCGCTTATCGAGAAGTACAATTTCTGGGGCATCTAGTGTCCGGGGAGGGACGCCAACCCTTGCCGGCTACACTTTTACGTATTGAACAATATCCCAGACCGACTAGCAAGAAAGATATCCGGCGATTCATGGGGTTGATCAACTGGTACCGGGAGTATGTGCCTTCGGTTGCAACCCTGGCGGAGCCATTGTAACATTTGACTCGAAAGGAAGTCCCTTGGGTATAGTCGACGGAATGTGAATCTAGTTTCGTAACGCTAAAGAACCTCTTAACCCGCGGGTTCCAGATACTGGCATTACCCAGGTGGGAGCAACCGTTCTACTTGGAGACGGATGCTTCGAAGCACAGGGATAAGGGCAATTTTATCGCAGGTGAACACGGAGGGTAGAAGAGTGCCTGTGCAGTTCTATTCCGCAAGTATCAATCAAGCCAACGAAAATATGCAGCCGGGGAACTGGAGGCCTGGGGCATCGTCGCAGCGGTACGTAAATGGCGAACATACTTGCGAGGAGCAAAAAGGGTAATTGTGATAACGGACCACAACCCCCTCGTATGGCTGCGAAGGCAGAAGGACCCAAGGAACAAATTCGCCCGATGGATCCTTGAGTTGGAGTCGTACGATTATGAAATCGAATACAGGCGGGGGACGGAGAATGGAGGCGCAGATTTCCCAAGTCGCATCCCGGGACCACGGGACAAATGGATGGAAGATGAGGAAGAGCATTTCGAGAGACTTATTTATGTCTTGAATGCTGAGACTACTTTACTAAAAAGTAAATTAAGGACGGAACAACTAAAGGAATCACCTATTTGTAACACCATGGAACAACTTGAGGACCCAATTTGTTACTGAGCATTAATACGATAAAAAAATGGATTCACAAATTGATAACCAACTGTAATCAAGTGGATACTTCGAAGGGAATATATTAAAGAACATTGCATATACTCTAAATTCCACTTCATTCTAAATGCGATCTATTTTTAGCTGCTATATAATATCAGGTCGAAAATGCCTTTGATATAATCATAGCATTCTATATACTAAGGCAATGGCACTCACCCAAAATCAGTACCACGGATTGGTTAAATACTTCAAAACCAATAATTTTGATATTGTAGATATTTCAATTTTCCATCAATTTAGGCATTCACCCACAAACTAACTATTATATCAGAACAATTGAAATGAGATATATTATTTGGTTTTAATGCACATGTCGAATTATTTAATACTTAATACATACAAAATATCAAAAGAATAGTTAATCACAATATTGAGACTTGAGGGACAGTCTTGACTTAGCTTGAGGGACAGACTTGACTTAGCTTGAGAGACATACTTGACTTAGCTTGAGGGATAGACTTGACTTAGCTTGAGAGAGACTTGACTTAGCTTGAGGGATAGACTTGACTTAGCTCGAGAGAGACTTGACTTGCGACCTGAGACTTGAGGCATCATAAGGGAACAATATACTTCTACAGGGTACTAAGGAACAATCACACTCCGGCCTTTCAATAGAATATAGTCACACATTCCGGACTTCTACAGTCTGTGAAGTTGACTAAATAAACAAAGAATATATTAAATTAGTTCTTGAATTTAATCAGTTTACTATTCTCTTGTTTCAATACTAGTTCATTCACAGCCTACGTAACTATAGCCTTTTCACGGTATTTAACCATGGATTACTTCAAGTCTTAAGTGCAAAATACAAACTGTATAGCATATCTATATTTTGCTGACATTTAATTGAGTATAATGAATATTAATACAAAAGAGGTGGAAATTGTGATACAGTCGAAATCGGGTTATTTCATCCATTTAATTGCACTGCCAAAACGACAAAATAACCCGATAGACAAAATAACCCGGTAGACAAAATAACCCGATAGACAAAATAAACTAAAAGACAAAATAATCCGATAGACAAAAAAATCCGATTATTTTATACTTGAATTATGAATAAAACAATTTTTACACTGACTTGACGACAAAATAACCCAATGGGACAAAAAAAACCGGTGTCAAAATAACCCTATTTCGACTGTAAAGGACAAAATAAGCCAACAAATTATCAATTGTTTACACCCCAGATAGACAAAATAATCCGATAAGACAAAAAAACCCGAAGACAAAAAAATCCGATTATTTTATAATTGAATTATGAATAAAAGAATTTTTACACTGACTTGACGACAAAATAACCCAATGGGACAAAAAAACCCGGTGTCAAAATAACCCGATTTCGACTGTAGTTCTCTCTCTTTCTACAAACTAACATGTATACGAATAGTCCTTCATATTAATCATGACCCAATCTCCCGTGGTTATGTTGGATTTTTTCTTGCCTTGATCATAATTCTTCTCGTACAGTTATCATACTTCCCCCGATTGGGTGCACTCTTGGTTTTCTCGTGCAATTTCACTCAATTCTTGCCTCCTCTTTACCGTTGTTTCGAGATACTGACTGGATGACCCTGTAACTTTTGTTGGAGTATTACCAGGCTAATGAGCATATCGATTGGTGATCTCGGCTGGCGGCCAAACGGCAACATGTGTGGGAATATTTTACTCGGTGCGTGCGTTGTCCAGATTATTGCCGTAGAAAGTATCTCTTGCAACAACGACAGCCAGGAACCCTTTTCTAGGTGGCGTTCGAGCATCAAGCAACGTATCACTTGTTTGACGAAGTCGATACGTCTTTCGGCCATCCCATCGGACTCCGGGTGTTACGGTGTGGTGTGACATTTAGTAATCCCTAAGTCGTGGCACAGTTCGTGCACCGCTAATCCATCCACATTCTTCCCCGGATCTGTGAGCATAATATTTGGTACGCTATATCCACGATAGACCCATCTTTCCATGAATGCGTTAACGATGGATATGGTGGTCTGGTCTTTCAACGGGATTGCTTCGACGTAATGTGAAAAGAGATCAACTATGAGTAAGAAGTACGTGTAGCCGCCATTACGCAGTGTCGTATTCAGCAGATTAATAGTAATTCACTTCCGTTATCTGTCTGGAAGATGGGAGGTGCTCGCATACCCTCAGGCGCTCTCACAACAATAAACTTGCTAAAGCAGTCCTGGTCATCTGCAGTTCTAGGTCCCATCTCTAAACTCCTCCATATCACCAGTGCCATCTCATCCAAAGCCTTGTCTTCCTCGCCGACTTGTTCGGCTGCTTTTTCAGGATGTATGACAATTGGGAGTCCCAATTCACACTTAAATATGGAGGACAATTAAGAAGATTGATTGGCTTAGCATTTTCCGAAGACCAGGTTTTTTGGAAACTTTCTTCACTGTACCGTCACCCTGGGGAATATCGAAGTGAAGTAGTATATCCTAGTCACAGAAATGTCTCGCACATATGAAGACTCGCCAATTTCCACGCATCATCTCTATGGAGAAACCTTCGCCATTCATCTTGCATTTCCTTGGATCAATGATTCAACATTTCAAACACTGGAACGTAATCAGTGCATCGTAATTGGAGCATAAGTTGGCTACACTACATCTATTTGGCATACTGCTAAGAAAAATGTACTTGTGGATAATAAATTGGGAATTACTTGTAGGAAGAAAATGTATGAAATATTGTAGGTAATAGAATGTAAAAAAACTAACAATTATACTTATCCTATATTATACACTGCATTTTATCGTAGTTAAATTTATTTCAAACATTAAGGTATGTTTACAAAATAGACTTGAAGTAATCCATGGTAAGGTAAAATTCATACCGTGAACAGGCTATAGTTACGTAGGCTGTGTAGTTCATTATATATAGGTCTTAACTTTATTAGAAGTGTATACAATGTTCTAGTTCCATAGTAGTACATGCCAAATGAATAATATTAGTACGTGTACGGGAAGGGCCAGAATAAATCTTTTAAATTTCTGCTGAGGGTGCAGATACATCGTTGTCATAGGCTTAACTCCAGGGGTGGCAGGGTAGCGTGCCACCCAGACCTAAATGTTATGTTGACTTGGGGTGGCATGCTACATTAGTTTGATATATGCTTACAAATCTCGCCACCCCAGCTAACCGTGAAAAAAACAAAATAGTTACGCCTATGATCGTCGTTAAACAACTATTCTTCCCTACCCAATTCACATTGAACATTTTCTAAACATCATCAACGAATTTCAAGAACTCAACAGTTTAGTTCTGGTCTACACTGTTCTTATCCATCATGTAAGCTAACAGTCCGGCTGAAGTTGACTAATGGAAAATCTTAAGGGCCAAAATTACATTTCGCCTTTCCAACCTGATAACCAGCAGGCTTGTCAGGTTGGAAAGGCGAAATGTCCCAAAGTTAATTTGGAGCACGTTTAGTTAAATTGCACTTATCCGAATTTTTAAAAAAGGTACTTATGCCCACGTTTTGTAGTAACGAGGATTGCATTTACTAAATTTGGGGAAGGAAACACTTTTTCTTAGTCTTTTAAATTCAGTCAATTGTTTCTACCCAACTTGAGTATATATATGCATGATTCTAGAATAATTAACGACATTACGTAAGAAATCACTCACCTGGGATCTTGTTGTTCTGGTAGTATTCACACGTCTTGGAATGGCTCAATACTATTTTCACGAAGAGCACCATCTTTGGGAAATTGAAAAACTTCATGAAGTGTTCTACTCCTCTGTAATTTGAAGTCGAGTCAGGCGCGAGACAAGACATCTCGTCCAAATAATGATTTATGCAATTAGTGTTGTCAAGTGAGGTATTATAAATGAGTAATAGAAATAATATGCAGCAAAATAATACATTATTGTAAAACACTAGTGTTGTATGTGAAGTAAATATAAATATTGTGGTTACATAATATTTTCAAAATGAATATTTAACAACCATGAACTCAAAATATGAGATAATTATATAGTTGATAATAACAGTTATTTAATTAGTGGTTTTAGGATTGAAATATTTAACCAATCCATGGTACCAATTTTTTGGTGAGTGCCATTGCCTTAGTATATATAATGCTATGGTATAATGCATCGTCATTCAAACAATATTCAATTTTTGCCTTACTAATTGAGGAGATGAGATCTTAATATTTTGATAATAGAAAAGTTTTAAAATCTGCTCAGGTGATTATTTGCGGTATTATGGTTCGGAAATTAATCACAATGTTTAAAACGACGTCCATGACTTCAGTAATAATTGAGTAGTAGTGTCTACAAAATTTACTAGGTCCTCAACTTGCTTCAATGCCAAAATTGTGAAGAGGTTTGTTAGATCTTAATACTACACAACGGCAATAGAAAGACAAAAAACAAAATAAAGATTCCAGTTAATGAAGGAAATTTTAAAGAAGTAGTAGAAGAAAAAGAAGACCAAATATTATCTTCAGATGATAAATCATAATTAAATAATTTGACTTCTTCGAAAAAAATATTTATGTGTTGTCTAGGATGAATTGTGAATGATTTGATTGAGTTAGAAACAATAAAATATACAATTCTGATACTTCCAAAAAAGTCATTTAACAATGTTGATTCGAGGGTATGTGGATAAAGATCCAATCTATAGCTTGGGGTACTTTTGAGTAGGTTCCTTTGGAATGTTGCAAAAAGAGAAATTATTGAATCATTTGAAAAATAAAAGATTTGATCTAAATATTTGACTAAATAAAAAGTCCATTTATCTATCAAATGCAACCCTATATTAGTATCAAGCTGATGTGAAAAAGAATCTTCACCCAACTTGCTACTTCCAGCTGCAAGAATATTTGGACTTACTAATGTTTGAAACATTGAACTGGCTTGGCAAGTATCAATTAACAATAATATTTCTTTATAACGCCCCATCTGCCACATGTGTGAAAATATATCCGAAATTTCAACATTTAAAAGTTCCTCTGAGTCTTGAAATTTTATAAATCCATCTCCACCATGACCAGATATATAAACAAGTATATTACTAAATTTATCAGATGACAAACTTTTAGAATTTGGAATCAAAATATTTTGACGCCCAGTTAACACTCTAAAGAAATTCTCTACATTCACTTCATACCCTTTGTAATCCACCTATATGTGAAATATATATAAAAGTACGTAAGATGCATTCAATATAAAAAAGTAACCAATAAAATTGAATTATTTAAAATTGAAAGATTGCAAAAACTAGGATTTCGCCATGTGTTGCAAATATGAACAAATTAGCGCATAGTTTTAGAGTCATGACGCAAAAATTGTGGACTCCATTAGTTTTCAGCAGGGTATTACACAGCTCATGGGGATCTGCTCCTAATCTCAATTCAATAAAACTTTGATAAATATATTTTGATATAGTAGGTCTTATACCATATCGACTTAATATATTCTCATTCAGGTGAATATTTTTGCGCTCTAAAACATAATTTAGCATAAAATAATATGCAAAAAGCAGCGACTCGAGCTCATAGATAAATCCCTGGTTGTCAGAGTTTGAATTTTGCAAAGATGCTTTTACCGCAATTAAAATATCCTGTTGAGTTTTTGTGACTTTCAGTTGGACTTAAGTCAAGTGCCATTTTATAATATTTAGCAACGCAATATAGTACAAAGCTTGACAATTGAGTTGTATCGATTACATCCATTCCTCAAACAGGGAGGGACTTGTTGGAAAATACAAACAATATTTTGGTGAGTGAAACTTTCATGCTAGGTTACAAATCATCTACACTTCTAGCACGGTTTGATATCAAAGAAATATAACTCGCTTAAATCGACTAATAAATCTGATCGCAAGGTTGATAAAAATATTGATTTTAGAAAAAAAATAAAATCGGATTTAAAACTTAAATTTCAATAAAACAATTGTTTTCAATGATAGAATATCTTATAGCGAATTGATTGCTAGTAATATAAACTTGTAATTGTCCTAGAATCAAAAATTGATAAAAAACATAAGTACTTAAAACAGGGTTGTTTGATTAAAATCACCATAAAAAATCAAAATGATTTTAAAAAATATATAGTACTAAGTAAATACCAATACCTTCATGTTATGTCATTATTGGATTCGTAATTTCCCTGTTGAATAATAACATTTAGTCAGCTACACCCTAAGCAGAACAATTCCTCAATTTCATGTTTATTGTAGACACTTACTTCTGGGACTTCGACATATAACTTATTTAAATATGTACATATGTGTAGTTCTGATAAATCGCTTTACTCTCAATCTCTTCATTTGAGTATTATACTATTTTTCAGGGTTGAAACCGAATAGTTGATTATTCGGTTTAACCAAATATTATTTGCAAATAATTGATATTTGGTTTGTAACCAAATATCATTATTTGGTATTCGGTTGAGAACCAAATAATTTGGTCAACCGAATAATTTGGTCAACCAAATTATTTGGTCAACCGAATAATTTGGTCAACCGAATAATTTGGTCAACTGAATATTTAGCCAAACAAATAATTTGCATGCTTTCCCAACACAATAATCACATGTTCTTACAAGAAGTGGTCCGAACACAAATAAATATAATAGGCTTACTTATACTTGAATATATTTTTGTATAAATATTTATATAAACATTTATGCAAAAATATAATCAAGTATTATTTGGTTGACCAAATTATTCGGTTGACCAAATTATTTGGTCGACCAAATATTCGGTTGACCAAATTATTCGGTTGACCAAATATTCGGTTGACCAAATTATTTGGTTGACCAAATATTCGGTTGACCAAATTATTCGGTTTGACCATTATTTGGTCTACCCATTATTCGGTTAAATTGGTATTTGGTTGAAGCGGTTTCAACCTTGCTATTTTTTCAAACCACACTTTTGATTACTTGACTGTTTCAGTATGAGCGGCCGAAGGCATGACATTATTTGGTTGTATTTTCATAAGACAAAATTGCCTGGTAAAACCGGGTGTCCAGCAAAATGCAAGAGATGTGGGAAGGAAATACAAGGGCTTGTTGCTAGAATGAAGCAACATTATACAGATTGTACTGCTGCTATCAATCTGACAACATATGTTAGTAACCATCCAAACACACCCATACCTGATATCGTCAATTTGGAAGAGAGGGAACGTGCGACTTCACCGATCAGACTGGATCCACCAGCCAAGAGACACAAACCCGTTGTGTCTAGAATGGATAACTTCGTTATGCAGACATCAGGGAATGAGAAAGCCGCCATCGATCTTCAAATCGCACGTTTTGTTTGTGCTACTAACTCGCCCTTCTCCATTGTGGAACATCCCGAATTTTTGAAGCTTATAGCAATGCTTCGTCCAGGTTATCAGCCACCCAGTCGACACAAGATTAGTAATGGTCTACTCCAGCGCTGTCCAACAGGCGGCCCGCGGCCTTGCTTTGTGCGGCCCACGTTGAGGCCCGCGTTGCGTCCAAAATGCCTCTATCCATACCCATCCCGAGTGCACGCCTCTGTATTGCGGCCCGCCACTAAATGGAATGAAGTAGTTGCGGCCCGAAGTAAATATAGTTGGACAGCCCTGGTCTACTCGATGACTTATATGTTTCCATGCAATCTGACTGCAAAGAACGACTTGCGGATCTGACTGTATCTATGATGTTAGATGGATGGAGTAATATCCACAACGAACCGATCGTCTGTGTCTCAGTGACTACGCCTGAGGGGGAAAGCTATCTTACCGAAACTGTAGATACATCAGGTCATGCCCACACAGCTGAATATCTAGAGGAAGTAGTAATGTCTGCCGTGACATCGACAGAACAGCGTTTCGGTTGTAAAGTGAGCACTTTTGTCACAGACAATGCATCTAATATAGTGAAAATGTGGCGACAACTGGAAGCTGACAGCATTACTCCCGATAGTAACATCATTTCTTATGGTTGTTCAGCACACTATTTAATCTTTTAGCCAAAGATGTGTAGATACCTGGCGTGAAAGAACACATTATTCAGATTGTTAAATACTTTCGGAATACCCATCTTCCTGCAGTATGGTACAAAGTTTCTGGGGGCCAGAATCTTGTGCTACCACTTGAAGTTCGTTGGAATACTCTCGCGGATTGTCTGCATAGTTATCTGGATAACTGGGCGACAATACTCAAAGTTTGCGATGAACACCGTGACAGTATTGATGCTATAGTCGCGAGGAAGGTGCAGGACCTTAGTATTAAGAGAAATGCTGAGGACTATCTCAAATGTATGAAGCCTATCGCTATTGCTCTAGATAAAGTGCAAAGTGACAGCTGCAAGCTGAGTGAAGCAGTTGAAGTCTGGAAAAGATTGAGCGAAGACATGGCCTCATCACAACCGTTGGTTGTTTCGCAGAAAGTGGAAAAACGCTCCAATTAGGCATTCATCGCTGCACATTACTTAACAAATATTCTGGGTCTGCGCTTCATGAGCAGAAACTTGTCAATTGATCGGATCGATACAGCCCTAGAATTCTGTAGCACGGATTACGAAACATGTTTGCGCACAGTTCTAAATTTCCGGGCTCAAAATGGTCCATTCAAGTCCTACATGTTCAGGGATGAACTAGTAAAATCTGTATCGCCACTCACATGGTGGGAATCTCAGAAGAGCCATCTTGAAAGTGATGTGATGAAGTTGTGCCGCCAGGTACTTGGCGCTATTACATCTACTGCTTGGATTGAGAGAATTTTCTCAACATTCGGGTTTGTTGACTCTAAAGTGAGGAATAGGCTTGGAACTGGTAAAGCAGGAAAGCTTGTATTTATATACAAGCTGATCAATACACATAAATGAATAATCGCATCATTTTAGATTGATGGACATTTAGATACATTAGTTGATTATTTGTTGGTATTTAATCTATTACCATCATTTTTGTGATACGTCTTGAGTTTATTACCACGTTAAATATAAAAGAAAGATTCAAAACGCCATGAAATACGTACAGATATGTAAAGCAAACGTTTTGAATACAAGTAGAAAATGAATTTTAAAAGGAAAAGTTGATTAATCAAATAAATTAATAAAATCATAAAAATCTGATTTTAATCAAAAAAATCTGTTTTTTCTGATTTTTTCCAATCCTGAAATTCATTAAATAAATTAATTAACTAGTAGATGCATTGTAAATAAGTTGCATTGCAAAGATATACAGTCGACTCCGCTTAATAGGGTCACATCGGTCAGAGGACATTTTGCCCAGATTAAGCGGAGAAGCCTATTAACCGAAAATATTTTGTATTAGCTTCTATGTGTGAGAGCTATTCCGATCCTACCAAAAGTGTCCCGATTAAGCGGTTGACCCGATTAAACAGTGGCCCTATTAAGCGGAGTCGACTGTACTTAAATCATGATATAGTATATTAATAAAAATAATTGATTTAATTCATGAATATAAATGAAAAATAAAACACAGAATCTGGACATGCAACAAGCAGAGGTGTAGAAATGGTGTGAAACACGCTTCTAAGACCAAGATTCAATAAATTTGTCCTGTACCATGGCCCCAGTCTAAAATTCAAATTATTTATTCGAATCTTGATAAAATGGACAGCATGACTAAGGATATCTTTCACATTTTATTCCACACAAAAGGTTGGAAGTAAGTTGGAAGCTCATCCCTTCGTCTGGGAGGGATGTTTTTAACATGTTTTAACAATAAAACGCCATTACACGCTAAAACGGGCTCGTACATCAATTTTAGAACCTGGCTAAGTATTGATGGTTAGTAGGATTTCTATGCAGACATTTACCAAAAGATAAGGTGAAATAATACCGGAGAGGGATTTGGGGGGTGTTGTGAGTGAACTACAAATTTTAGCATCTGTTTGGGCCAAAATAGGAATTATCATAGCCTACTACAATAAGGCCTTTTCACTGAACAATTTTCCATGGTACCAGGGATAAGATAAAGTGGATTTTATTACGCACCCATAATATGAATAAATAATTTTTGTTCCAAATCTGCTAATTCATCATTTGTTTGATGCATAAGTATAATGAAACTAGTCTACGTTCCAATAAATTATATATCAATGTTATGGCTATTTTCTTTCTCTGCTATATGGTTCCTTTTTACTTTTACGTTGTATTTGTTCTTGAATGTTAGCTCTCAACTGTTTCTATACATATAAGGATGCGCCACGCAGCAAAGGGACAATGGGGAGGCGGGATGGACCTACAAGGAAGTATCCGGCAAGCCAATTCCCTAAGAAGGGTCGGTGCTTTATTTGCGACTCGGACAGGCACTTTATGGCCCAATGCCCGGAACGGCACCGTGCGAAATGTGGCGAAAGAGGACACGAGGTCCGCTATTGCCCACATACACGAAGTCGAAGAGGGGTATTTCAGGCCACGACGCAGCATAGTGTTGTACATGAGACGGCGGTTGTGGTACCAGTTAAATGGAACGGCAAACCCATCAATGTAATGATGGACACGGGGGCGGATCCTTCGGCGGTGGACAGAGGCACCGTACAAAAGATGAATATTCCTTACAGCACAAAGTACAGTCAAGTGTATGGGCTAGGGCGGACAGCGCTTGCGGTCTGTGGTACGGCCTGCGTGGCGATAGATATGGGGGATGGTCGACCACTAGAACACGAAATCGAAGTACTCGATACTAACAATAGGGTGGTTATATTGGGGCGAAGGTTCCTCGCGCGCTTCAAGAATACTACTTTCGATTGGGAAAACATGAGAGTTAGGCTAGGTGGTTGTTGGAAAACCTCTTTAGCTGCGGCATGCGGGGATACGCGGCGACTAGAGCAGAAATTATGCAGACTGAGATGGGAAAGGAGGGAGATAACTTGGAGGCCAGGTTCGATATAAACTCGAAACTATCACCGCGAGAAGAGACAGCCATACGCAAGGTGCTGTCGAGATGGAAAGACGTTTTCGCGGAGAACCCGAAGAGCCCGCGCGAAATTGGAACCGCGGAACACGTTATCACTCTTCTGGATGAGCGGCCGATCAGAAGCCGGCCGTTGCGTATTTCTCCGGAAATTGAGGCGGAGGTATCCAAGCAGATAGATGAAATGCTCGAGAATGGGATCATACGTCCCTCTTCTTCCTCTTGGGCGAGTCGAGTGATCTTAGTGAAGAAAAAGGACGGGACCCATCGATTTGCCGTAGATTGCCGGGATCTCAACGATGTGACGAAGCGAGATGCCTATCCGATGCCGAATACTCGAGATGTTTTCGATCGTATGGGAGGGGCAACTGTATTCTCTACACTGGATGGGGCATCCGCATACTGGAGCGTTCCTGTGAAGGAAAAGCATAGGGAGTTCACTGCGTTTGTTTCAACTCGCGGCCAGTTTGAATTCAACCGTATGCCTTTTGGATTGTCAAACTCAGGCTACCTATCAGCGAGCGGTAGACCAGGCTCTACGAGGGTATCCGAATGTACAAGCGTTTGTTGATGACACATGTGTCCACTCGCCCAGTTTCGATACGCACCTGGACATTTGGATGAGGCTCAGTTGGCTATTCTGAAAATTGAGGATGAAGAATGTGAGGATTGGGCTTTTGAGTGTACTGATTGCTGTATTGACGGAAAAGATATGCTACGTTGTATTTTAATGACTTCAAGTAACTGTTTACTCAACAACAAGGCCAAGAATATTACTTCTACCACCTCTTGTCCCAAAGATACTCAAAGGAAGATACTTAAACTTACCTCTAATTAATATATGTATATACTATATACACCTATATATTTATGTTGTATTCCTTGTCCGTCAACTAAATTATACCAGCAGTCAGTAATATATCATTATTGTGGGGTAGAGGATGTATAATTACACGATATTAAATATATCAAAATGATATTGTGTTAATTTAATTGTATTAAAAACTCGACTTTATCTTATCCCTGGTCTAAAGTAGTGAAACGGCCTGTATGTAGTAGGCTATGGAATTATTTAATTATTTACAGCTTCCTCCCCTCAGCGGAAAGAATTTTCCCGCAGAATTTCCAGAGTATATTTGACATTGTATTTCTCAACTCCTTAGAGGTCATTATGCGCGAAGCAACCTTTTTTAATACAACAAAGTTGTACTGGTATGTATGTCGAAATGTTTCAAGCAACCTTTCTACATCTTGTGTGTTGAATCATTCCGTGCGGCTAGCTTCTCGACATACATACCAGTACAACTTTGATACATTAAAAAAAATTGCTTCGCGGAGGATGACCTCTAAGGAGTTGAGAGATACGATACCAAATAAACACAGTAGAAATTCTGCGGTCCAAATTTATTCCGCTGAGGGGAGGAGGCTGTCGTTTACTTTCATGCCTACTGTCGGTGTTATCGATTACGAGAATTAACACGAGCGGCGAAACTAATAGTTAATGGAAACCAGATGAATTAATTTCCTGGGTTTAAGACCCATCTACATTATGTGATTATAAGAGCATGAATTATCATAATTTAAAATATTCGAAAAAGATGTAATGTTATTGCTATATAACGCCAAATATAACCGAAAATAATCGAGGAAACGGTAAATACGTGAACAGCGAGGGCTACCTACATAGCAAAAATGAACCATAAACTGAAAGCGAAATTACTATATCTCTGGTTATATAGTAATTACGCTATGAACAGCATCTATTGCAGTTTAGTAAGTATAGAGAACTATTCCTATTAATATTGAACGAAAATGACACCGTATATTCAACAAAAAGTATGAAAATTAATCTTTAAAATCAATAATAATGAGCTTTAACATCAATAATAAACGCCACAGTAGATTTTCGAACCTTAGACGTTTATTTTGAATCTTAAATTATTTTTTTTGAGAAATTTCAAAAAAGTTCCCCCTAATTTCGGCGATTTTCGGCTTTTGGCAAGGACTATCTCATAATCAATATGTTTTAGCTCTAAATATAGTATTATCAAGGTATAGGAAACTACTGTTGCTGCAGGTTTTAATCAAAGCTAAGTTAAAGCTAAGCTATAACAGTTATAGCTTTAAAATTATGGTATTTCAACGGGACGCCAAAGGGTAAATTTTGATCGTACTGCATAATCATTTGGTTAAAACTTTTGAACGGATTGTCTGACTTAGAAAATCTTTTCTTCTAAGTATATCTCGAGTCCTACTCGACATTGTATTAGCAAAGAATATCTCTAATTAATTAAAATCACCAATTCTAAACAATTTCAATGAGAAATGTAAAAGAATAGGATTTTCGGACATCGGGGGTCAAAAATTTGTGTTCCGAAATTGGACAATCTTGTACTTTTAAAATGATTTCAAAGATGCTTTTGACAACTTCACTGATATTTTGGTCTTCTTCGGAATTTTCTTTTGCGTTTGGTCGATTACTCCTTGACTAAACACAAATTTTGAGTTAAATTCGATTTCTTCACATTCTAATTACTCACTCTATAAGTTCTTAAGGATACCGCCCGTGAAAAATCCATAGGTTTGGCTTACAGCATATATCAAGAATAGAGATATATAAGATGTTAAGCGTGGGCAGGTAGTGCAATTAAAAAATATTGTGACATGCCAAACAGTTTTTGGTTCACATTTCTAGTTTTTGAATTACAGCGTCTCAAAGTCGGTTTTTTCCGTTTTTCCCTAGCACATCTTAATGGTAAGCCCTCCTCCACTCTGTGATTTTTTTAAAGCACATGTTTGGATGAAATGCTTCGAAAATTTATTCATAGAGGGTCTATCATATTTGCAACTTCATAGGACCAAAAGAAAGTTAAAATTTTAAAAATTGTAAATTTTATCGGTGTCCGAATAAAAAGGGCCAAAAAACGGCGAAAAAAGCCCGATTTTCTTTGGAAATCAGCAATAAAATCACAAATTTATAAAATATCGAAAATCGAGTGGTCCTACGCTCATCGCCTAATAATATGGAACAACTCCTGAAATTTTCAAACCTCTATCTCAAAGCATTTTTGAGTTAAAATTTTTGAAAGACGGTCAATTTTGGAATTTTAAAGTCCCGAGATATAGGGATTTGAAGTTTTGGTGGTAAGAACGATGTAAAATGAGCTATTAACGAAAAATAAAAGCATCCATGGACATTTAATCACGTGTATATACTAATGAATTAGATGTATTCCAACAGATTTTGGTGAAAATAGCAAAATTATACTGAAAATTCACGAATTACCTTGGGCCCCTAACCCCGAATATTTTGAACCAATTAGGGAATGTAAATCATATTCCTAGCAGTACAATGTATAATTCATCGGTTTAGAATGAATAAAGAGCTTCTAAAAAGTATATTAGGAAGTTAGAGCGAGAGTCTACGACTTTTAGTTTTCAAGTTAGGATTTTCGAAAAATGCTACGTCATCACGTGATAAAAATTTTAAACTTAGCATTCCATTCCATGTAGTACATTTATTATTTAAGAATCAGATATATACCGTCTTGAAAAGTATATTAGGAATTGAGAGCTAAGAATTTGGGTCTATATTTCCCGAGATATGGAGGAATCTGTTTTTGGACCATAAATGGGGGGGCTTTGACCGAAATTTGGAGAAAAATGCTTTGAACTTCCAAAATAATCATGTTGAGTGCTTCAAAGTTTCTCTATACATTGCTAGTGACTATTGCATTGTTTTTTGAGTATAATAGCTACTTTTGGGAACTTATTTCATGAAAAGATTCGCCATTTTCTAATATATTCAAAGTTCTCCATAGAATTTGTATTACAATAAAATCGATGATTAGTCAAGAAATATTTACTTTTTGACAAAGAGATGTTTGAGGAACCTATATATTATCATATATATCCTTTCATTTAAGATTATAATAGATTATATATCTTCAATAGTTTTTAAGCATTGACATCGAGCACTTTGGGGGCCATAGAGTGGTTTGATGTCCGAACTTTACCTACAATATAGTATAACTTACGAACTAATGGTCGGATCTGAACAAACTTTTTTTTAAAATGTTCAGAATTTTATTCCATACACAATAGCTAATATCACAACGGCCATTTCCCGAGCATTTTAGAAATGAAGTCTCTCATAAATATATTTTTGATTGGATTTCAGGTGCCTCTTTTTCTAAATTCATCTGTTTTATAATATTTAAAGGGGCCAAAACCATTTTGAGGTTCGTATAATTGAAAAAATATCAGATAAGTTAGAAAATAATTGATGAATGCGCCGCAAAACCACGAATATCTTTCCGATTTTGAATACGACTGAGCTTTAGGTGCTCAGTTCTAGAATATCAAAATAAATACCGTCCAACAAGTACGATTAGATGGTAGACTACTCAATAATCCGATGGAATTGACAATAAAAAATTCCACCATTTTTTTTAATGTTATGCGTTGTTTTTCGAGGGCGGTATCCTTAACTTAAATACTCTCCATCAAGCATACAAATTTCAACATTTAGTACACTGAGCAAATATCTGGAATTATTGTCACTATACAAGGTGAGCCACAAGTGCTGCAACAATTTTGGTGATGCATTATACTTACACAGGTTAATTTAACATCTCACATTTCGTTTGACTCGAAAATTATACGGATTATACTTACTATTAAAACTCGACTAATGTTTGTATATTTACAAGCGTACCTCGCTTACTTACGCTGCGCAGCACTTTGTGCCACTCTTCGTCATCATGTCTAATGGTAATGGGAGTGAAAAGTGGCACAAAGTTACATAGATTAATAAAAATTCAACTTATGAATGAATATAGCATTAGAATGCTTCAAACCTGAGTAATTCCAATGTGTAGAATATGAATTTGAAATCGAATTTACAGTACTATATGTTACAGTTTGATTACATATCTCTCCACGAATAGATACACTTTATAACTAGTTATGATGGAAAATAGTAAAGATTTCAAATACTTTTTCCAGTTAGAGCAGTGGCGGGCAACCTTAATCCTTAAGTGGGCCATAATTGGGACCCGCGTGGGGTCTCGCGGGCCCCAAATCTGTCAGTTCTTGTTACGGTCACATCACCATGGCCGTAGCAAGAACTGACATTAGAAACCTATATGGAAGCAATGTAACAACTAAAATTATACTTATAAAAGTAAAATGACTAAAATAAATTGAATCGTCATATAATGATTATAGAAAATATATTGATATTCAGCATCAATTTCATACCAAAATTAGGCGAGTCAATTGTCTTCACATGTCTTACAGCTATCATCAAAAAATGCTGACTGATCACTCTGCAATGACGTAATCATTCATTACGGATCAAAAATTTTCAACTTGTCAAATTTGATGATTTTTCGAGTGATAACGATTTTTAAAAGCAATACAGACATATTTAGAGATGTTATCTCCCTTATAATTAATCAATGTGACCCCAGGCGCCCTTTGGGCGCCTCTGGGGGATAAAAAGTGTCCGCCAGCAGCGCAGCGCAAACAAGCGAAATATTTCAAAAATGTTTAAACAAATATTTTGCGTAATGAATAGTGTTCATTTCTAAACTAGAAGGGTGCTAGATTCCATAAATGCAAATCGATTTTAAGTTAAACTAAATTATCTTAGTCAAATCAATGATGTGAAATTTATTGCTGCAGAACTTTTGGCTCACCCTATACACATATGAAGTTAGCACAAAGTGTTAAGGATTACTTTGAAGAGAGTAATTGAGTTGAAAGAAGAATATAAAATGAAAAATTCGAGAGTGTAGAATATGAATTTTAAGCTAAATTAAATCTAACTGTACTGATTAATTGCAATAGACTCCACAAATAGATTATGTTTATACAATTTTTATTGTAAAATATTGGGGTATACAAATACTTTTGGTAGGGCAGTGTAATTAACTCGATGACAAAGCCTTGGACACATTTCAAGAGTTAAATAACTTGATGACTCGAGTTGAAGTAGTAAAATCGGTAATCCTCGAGACTTTACATTCAAGTCACCGAAACAGGACTACAATGACATCAATTAATTACCAGCTCTGTCAAATATTAGGGAGCATTTCTCTGCAAAATTTTCAAATAAAAATCCCTCAAACCATCTTAACTCCCGAGTATTCAGAATTTTTCTTTTTACAGGCTCCAATCGACGAAAAATTGTCTCCTCTCTCAGTAGCTTTGAGAACTATGGCGACTTTGGCACTAAGAGGTGACTTCCCACAATAGCAATTTTAATTTAAAATACTCAAACCATAGACTACTTAATATACAGATTGGCAAGTAGCCGAAACTCAGAAAAAAAAGAGAGGCCAGTTTTGAATTTTTTCTCTCTGGTAAATAGTCGTTTTATAGCTATATATTATATACAATATGAGGTAATCAGGTATGGCGAATCTACTCGGATCATTTTTGAGGTACTTAAGAATGTGGTTTTGTGGTTTAGGCGCTATTTAATGATGACGATAGCATATATATATATGGGTCATTCCATTCCAATTCGACCAACTGTTCCACGTCGAGCATCTCAGAAATTCTTGTAATTTTGCCTGTAAGTTTTGCATATTAGTGCATGATCATTTGTACAATATCAGCTTTCAATACCTTTTGGTTTTATAATTATAGCCATTTCAAAATTTGACGATATTCATAGTTCGGACACTTTTGTTTTAGAAGCCCCTTAATCAAATTTGACATATATCTTTCAATTCTTAACTTAGATGTCCAGTTTTTTACTGGTTGTTAATCATATAGTTACCTAATATTCTTAGCTAAATTGGGTATTTTTATTGCCTAGTTTAGATTTAATTATTATCTAAACATATATTTTCATCAATTTATCAAAAAGATTTCAAAATAATAATTCTTCATGTCTCCAATGGTTTAGAATTTGCCCATTTACTTTTTAATTTTGCTCTATATATGTACAATCTTCCTGCTAAATTTCATGGCTTACATCAGTTCTTTTACTGTTAAATTCCGACCTATTTCAAATCATTCCAAATTTTAATTGTTACTAAATTTTTCAAATTTTCCTGATGCCTACGAATGAAGAACTCTGAAATAATTGATATTTGTTTCTATTTTTTAGTCCTACAATTATATAGATATACTTTCTCCAGTTGTGCGAATTGTAGTTGAAATGTGTGTGTGTTTTTATCACTTGTACAATATATTAGAAGTATTTGTACAAGTACTAATAATCTTCGTTTTTTCAAATATTGTAGAACGATTATCTACTTAATTTCTTTAGTTATCAATATGCCTAGCTTTCTATTGACAAAATAATTAATATATTGTTCTGATTATACACATAGCATGGCAACGTTTCGTTACATCCAAAACTTGTCAAATGTGGTTTCTAATTCGGGATCAAATTTCACCTGCACAACTTTGCATATAATTAAGTATTGTAATAGTAATCCATCTAAGGGTTCAGTTTATTTCGCATAGCATGGCAAGTTTATGTTGCTATGTAAACATGCCAAATACGGTTTCTATTTCGGGATCAAGTTCTGGCTGCACTACTTTGTATATAATGAAGGATTGTCATAAGTATTGTAATAACATAAATACTTTGGTATCGTCGTATAATTATGCGAAAACTGTAATTATTGATAATTCAGATTTATATAATTTGTTCTTGTCTAAAGCAATTTGGATATTCCAGGGTGTTCTGTTGGTATAATTTTAGACGAAAATTGCCACAAAACGAAATATGTTAGAAAACAAGGCCTTAAAAAAATATCTGATCTCGATAATGATGCAATACATCTTTTGGAGATCAGTGCTGGTCACATCTTTACACTAGAAATCGATGTAATCTGTCTTCATCATGAACAAGTTTATATCTCAAAGTAGTCCAGTTGGCAGTTAGCTTGCTGTGACCCGTGGCAGTTGCACAACAAAAAATAGTACAAATACCTTAAAACTCTGAATACTTCATTAGCAGACGCTCTAAACAAAATCATCCCAACAAAAAATGAGTTTACTATAAAGCCAGGTCAAAAGTTGTGCTATCAATGCTTCGATAAATTTTCTGTGAATTTAAAAAATTTCACTTAGCAATGAAATTAATTGGATTGCTATAAAAATTAATTCATTATCTGCAAAGTAGTGCAGCTGGAATTCGATCCCGAAATAGAAACCGTATTTGGCATGTTTTACATAACAACATAAACTTGCCATGCTATGCGAAATAAACTGAACCCTTAGATGGATTACTATTACAATACTTAAATATATGCAAAGTTGTGCAGGTGAAATTTGATCTCGAATTAGAAACCACATTTGACAAGTTTTGGATGTAACGAAACGTTTCCATGCTATGTGTATAAACAGAACAATATATTAATTATTTTGTCAATAGAAAGCTAGGCATATTGATAACTAAAGAAATTAAGTAGATAATCGTTCTACAATATTTGAAAAAACGAAGATTATTAGTCTTGCACAAATACTTCTAATATATTGTACAAGTGATAAAACACACACACAAATTTCAACTACAATTCGCACAACTGGAGAAAGTATATCTATATAATTGTAGGACTAAGAAATAGAAACAAATATCAATTATTTCAGAGTTCTTCATTCGTAGGCATCAGGAAAATTTGAAAAATTTAGTAACAATTAAAATTTGGAATGATTTGAAATAGGTCGGAATTTAACAGTAAAAGAACTGCGGCCGTATTCACTAAGAACTTAAGACCGATCTTAAGATCGATCTTAGTGCTTAAGTCTTAAGTTCGATCTCAAGTCGTATTCACTAAGAATGGTATTCACTAAGATTTAAGTTCGATCTTAAGACCGAACTTAAGACCGAACTTTAAGCAACCTAGGGAGGTGTCTTAAGTATTGGAATTGATTCGATTTTCACTAATTACTCCATAAATGTTGTTCAAACTTACTTCTATCGAACATTTAATCTACCTTGATTGATATTATTAGACTTCAAATAAAATTTAAATATTTTAAAAACATTTCTCCTTATTGTGTGTAACATCGCATGTATCACATGCTATATTCGTGGCAAATTCTTTTTGGATTTGTATGAATAAACAAACATACATTCTTTGATCATATAATCATTCCAATATGCACAATTATAGAGACAGGCTTTATATATTGATTCACATGACTGATAATAATCACTTTGATCCTATTTTCCTATTCACAATGATTTTTTCAGCAGTCTCTGACGTTTCAATCTATAATAGTCCCTCTGCTCTTCATCAACCTGCTGTAATGGAAGTAAGTCTGCAGCCTTCAAGAGTTCGACCGAATCATCTTGCTCATCAACAGTTCGCCTTCTCTTCCGACTTTTCTTTGATGGCTTACGAGTATATATTGTCGGGATTTCAACTTCTGGAGACTCTAAAATTGGAGTATCTTCAAATTCAACAGGACCTGCAGCTGATACTGTTGATGCTATTGGAATTTCATTGTTCTCAGCTGGTGCTTTGAAAAAGATCAGCAACACCTGTAATTCCGCTAAAAGCAAGGGTGTTTTGAAACATCTCTGTTACCCGATCTGCAGAGTCAGAAATACTTCTATCTGCTGATATAATTGTATGTCCTCGTCTTCTACCTGTCCAGCAGTGTTTGTACCCCACACCAGTCTTTCTGCCTTCCTGTTTTTGTCAGCAGAATTCCTGAGCCTCTCAAAATCTCACCTGCTGATTCAATTTCATTAATGAGACTGCACTCTTCTTCTCTGGTCCAATTTGCTTTGCGGGATTTGTCCATTTGTTTTGGTATTGTTAATGCAAGTACTCAGCAGAAATTTATATACACGGGAGGACGCCGACTTACCATAACCACTAATGACACCAATTATTTTCGTAAAACCAAATGACGCAGAAATTTTACCGTCGATAGAGTTCAATTTATTGTACTTCTCATATCCAGTGTTTATACTTTGTTTTAGAGAGGTTTTCATGTTACAATATACAAAGACACGTCGTTTATATGTTTTGTTTAATATAATATTATGAATCCATGAGGTATAACTTGTGCTCTTTGATAGCTCTTCCTTTGATATTGACTAGTGTAGAATAATTATAGATTGCATACATAAAACATTGAATTTTCATAATAGAATTCAAAGTTAAAACAAAGATTTCACCACAGATATGTAAGAGACTCACTAGCAGGCATTCCAGGCGGTACAACTACATAGATAGAAGCTATGTCTTACAGGAGTGGGTTAATCAATCTTCTTTGCTCCTAATATTGACATTAATTGCCCCAATTTTGAACCAAAAGAAGAAATATAGTTTATTTTCACTAGATCAATAATAAATGACCACTTACCATTACAAATATTATAGTTCAGTTTTGTATTTGATTAGTATAATGCTATATTCTAATCATATTAACCCTAACGTTATTTCTAAGTTCTATCTTAAGATCGATCTTAACTAAGATCAATCTTAAGATCGATCTTAATTCTTAGTGAATAGCTCTAAGTTCTATCTTAAGATCGATCTTAACTAAGATCGATCTTAAGACTTAAGCTCGATCTTAAGACTTAAGATCGATCTTAGTGCTTAAGATCTTAGTGAATACGGCTGCTGATGTAAGCCATGAAATTTAGCAAGAAGATTGATTGTACATATATAGAGCAAAATTAAAAAGTAAATGGGCAAATTCTAAACCATTGGAGACATGAAGAATCATTATTTTGAAATTTTTTTGATAAATTGATGAAAATATATGTTTAGATAATAATTAAATCTAAACTAGGCAATAAAAAATACCCAATTTAGCTTAGAATATTAGGTAACTATATGATTAACAACCAGTAAAAAAACTGGACATCTAAGCTAAGAATTGAAAGATATATGTCAAATTTGATTAAGGGGCCTCTAAAACAAAAGTGTCCGAACTATGAATATCGTCAAATTTTGAAATGGCTATAATTATAAAATCAAAAGGTATTGAAAGCTGATATTGTACAAATGATCATGCACTAATATGCAAAACTTACAGGCAAAATTACAAGAATTTCTGAGATGCTCGACGTGGAACAGTTGGTCGAATTGGTCGATTTCACATGGAATGACCCATATACAGGGTGTCTCAAAAGTGCTGCAACAAATGTTGCTGATACATTATACATAGATAAATAGATCGAATATCCGATACCTCTTTTTAATCAAAAAATAGGGGGGATTATCTTAATTATTTTGCATTCCCAATGGCCTGCTTTTCTCAATTTATTTGCAATGCTGGATCATATATATCGTTGTCTAGTAAAGAATATTTTTTATCTCAATAAAAAAACTCATATCCATGGTACATTTGACGTCTATACTTAAAATACTAGCGTTCTTATAGAATATTTCCGTTACATAAATCAAAAGTAATAATATTATATTAGTATTATGAATCAATTACAGAATATAGAAGTGATTAATGTAATATTTCATCAGAAAAATAGTGATCTTCAAACTTGACACTTTTGAGCTCCAAATTTTGGAGTAATTGGTATGTAATTATTTAAAATTTTATAAGAAATGTTTTTTGCGTAATGAGTTGAGCTCATTTCTATGCTAGAAGGGTGCTAGATTTCATTTATGGAGGCTAATTTGGAATACAATCAAGTGATCTTAGTCAAATTAACAAAGTAAAATTGGTTGTTGCAGAACTTTTGAGACACCCTATATATATATACGTATATACTTAATTGGGTGACAGAATATAATATTTCAGATATTGTGTGCTAAAACTGAAGAGCTTATATCTTAGTATTTTACCACTGTTTGGCGCTTATGTTAGAGGTTAAAGAACAATCAGATATAAATATCAGGGTTTTATACAGAGGGTGGGTACTCAAGGATTTCCCCTCCCAGAATTGTTTCTCCCCCCCCCCTAAAATTTGGCCATATACGGTATATACTTGACAGTTATTTAAACAGATATCTAAATGGTGATGTATACGGTAAATGAACTGAAGTTTCCTCCCCCCCCAGCAAAATTTCTGTATCAAACCCTGAATATCATTATGCATTTTGTAAATTTAATACAACCATATTTAAATAAAATAGGTGATTTACAAGGTACTCTTTACATTCAAATTTTTATATCTGTAAATTAATAACTTAATATTCACGAGTTTCTTATTCACCTTGCCCAATGTGCTCAGATCACTTTTCCTTTAGGGAATTATGGCTTTATTATCACACATTAAATGCTTCGTGCTCAATGGAACCCCTTTACTAATTTTCGTACATTTTTATATATTAGATAATGCTTCACAAGTGTTCAGTAGTCAAGTGCCGTACTGGTTATATTAATGGACCTGTGAAACCAATGTTTTCATTCCCTCGCAATCCTGACCTCCGACAAATATGGGTCCAATTTCTTAATCGTGAAGATTCTTATTTATCGTCTACTTGAAGCCATGTCAAACCAATGGGATACTACCTTTGCTTGTGACTCACATTATCTTAACCTCCGAAATAGAACAAACTCAATCATTGCAAACCTCTACTTAACTGGACTTTCAAAGGAAATCAGTGAAACAAGGCGTAAAGATCAGGTGGAATCATTCAAGGCTAACAAGCGGAAAAAGAATGCATAGTGAATTTGCGACACATTATACAAGTAGTCTTATTTTGTAGAATTGTGTTGTACCTCGTTCATAGACACTTAATATTAAGTAGTCTATGGATATATGTATCTGAATACTCAGTTTAAACTAGCTCTAGCATACAGTATCTGAAATATTATATTCTGTAACACCCAATTAAGTATATACGTATATATATATATATATATATATATGCTATCATCATCATTAAATAGTGCCTAAACCACAAAACCACACTCTTAAGTACCTCAAAAATGATCCGAGTAGATTCGCCATACCTGATTACCTCATATTGTATATAATCTATAACTATAAAAATACTATTTTACCAGAGAGAAAAGATTCAAAACTGGCCTCTCTTTTTTTTCTGAGTTTCGGCTACTTGCCAATCTGTATATTAAGTAGTCTATGCTCAAACTTATGAATCAATGTAATCACATTGATAATACTGGCCAACAGCATTTTCTTGGCTGATAAGTTGAGACTATTTCTAGGGTATATCGGGGTCACTGAGTTCGAAAATGGCACTAGTTCTGGTCAATTGGCTCTACTTTTTGTGATATTGTAAAATTATGTGTTTTTCAGTATCCGTGAATCGTGATCACTGATAGTATATTGTATGTATGTATTACCTTATAACTAGAATTGAACGTACGTACTTGTAATAAGCAGATAATTTGAGATATAATATGATCTGAATACTTATCAATCATGAACGAACGTTCTCTTATACGATTTCCTCTTGTGAGGTTCCTGGGCGCAATCACGCATAAGGCTCCAGCAGTAATCTGACAACATGTGAGCGTCCCATCGTCCTTGGTACCGTTCCTCCATAGTCTTGATGTCTTGGTGGAATCGCTCGCCCTGTTCTTCGCTTAAATCACCAAGATTTTCAGGGAATCTCTCTAAATGGCTATAGAGGTAGTGAAGTTTTATGCTCATTCTGGTTCCCAGACTGTGGAAGTTCTTGAGCATGCCTTCGACCATATTCTGGTAGTTAGCTACTTTGGTGTTGCCTAGAAATCCCTTTGCAACATCGACAAAGGAATAGCACGCGGCAGCCTCTACCCCAGTCATGTGTGAGGCGAAATCTTCATCTTTTATCAGTTTTCTGATTTGTGGCCCATCAAAAATTCCTGCCTTAAGTTTTTCGCAACTCAGACCAGGATATACTGAGCAGAGGTAGCTGAAACAGGTACCATCTTTGTTCAATGCCTTTACGAATTGTTTCATCAGTCCCAACTTGATATGTAGTGGGGGTAGGATGATACGGTCACGATTAACTAGTGGCTCGTTAACGATATTCTTTTCCCCCACGGCGAGCTCTTGACGAACGGGCCAGTTCTTCTTTTCCCAGTGCACCTCATCAGCTCTGCTGTCCCACAAACAAAGAAAGCATGGGTATTTAGTGTAACCACTTTGCAGTCCTAACAGAATGTTTACCATTTTCAAGTCCACACACGCGATCCAGTTATGTTCATCATAACACAGCTTTTGTAGGACCATATTTACAGTTGCGTAGTGCTCTTTCAAGATTACTGAATGACCGATCGGAACACAGGCAAACTTGTTACCATTATGCAGAAACACACACTTTAAACTCCGTTTAGAGCTGTCGATAAATAAACGCCACTCATTCGGATTGTATTGGGACAGTCCCATCGCTGAGAGAAGTCCTGGGATGTTATTACAAAACACGAAATCGCTTTCTTTACTGAAATAGCGGATAAGTTCTTCGTCTCTGCGTCGGTAATAAGTTATCATAGCTTCACTGTGGAGAACATGGTGTTCACTGAGACGGGAAGCCAGGATCTCTGAAGCATCTTTTGACAAGCCTAAGTCTCTCACTAAGTCGTTGAGCTGCCCCTGTATGAAAGGCTCCGCTTTACTTATCTGTAACGACTCAATACAGCTATTGCTGCTGTATGTGCTGTCCGACGATTCATCAATAGCCTGAGTAAACGCAGTATCAGGAACTATCAGGTAAGGACGTAAAAACAGGCACCTGAATTTCGCTGGAGTGTGGAATTGGCCGTCTTGCAGAATCTATGTCAGGATATTGCCACGAATTCTTTTTCTTTCGGTTCCATCCAGACATGTTAACCATGCAGAAGTAACAGTCATCGTGATGGTTCTTGGGCTCTCGCCAAACCATTGGTATCCCAAACTTCATGGATTTGGCTTTTCCTTGTGTCCATAAGCGGAGGGTTTCTGTGCAATACTTGCACACTTTGTGAGGGCTCCATGACTTATTCTGATCGCCTAACTTCATACTAAAGTAAGCCTGATAAGCTTTTTTGGTGACATCTCTAACATTAAAACGATGTTCTTTTGCCATATATTCACCACAAATATAGCAAAAGACATCAGGATCATTGAGGCAACAACGTCTAATGCGCTTTGAATCCATGAAAGGTTCTAATATGCTGGAAATAGAGTGAACAAATAGATGTAAATGTTGTAATAAACCTACAAATCGCATATATTTGGATATTATCTCAAAATTTAAGATAGTGTAATATCTAGAAAACTAGAGCCAATTCAGCAAAACTAATAGTATTTTCGGATTCAGCAACCCCGATATACCCCAAAAACGCTCCAGTAAGTTCTGAGCTCAGAGCAAAATGTCGACTCATCATGGAATTATGACGTCATTGTCACGTTTTTAAAAGTTAAGCAACACAGTTATTCGGGCATAACTCAGCCATTATAGGAGTAGAAGGCTGAAATTTTAATAGAATCTGTATAGTAACATACCTCACATATGATGAGACTATCGACAAAAAATGATGACTTATCACTCTGTGATGACGTCATCATTACACATCAAAAATTTTAAAAATTGACAAATTGCTTTTTCGTGCGATATCGAATGGAGAGACGTATTTAGAGATATTATCTCCCATATAATTAATCAATGGTAACCACATGCGACCGAAGGGAGCATCCGGCGGACACGAAGTGTCCGCCAGCCGCGCAGCGCAAGCAAGCAAAACGCGCTTGTAGCATATAAATGAGCTCAAAGCATTATTAAAAGACTTTTCATATAAAATTTGTCAGAACATTGGGTTTTTAGAAGTTTGAAGGTGATATTTCACCCTTGTTACAGACATATACAGCTTCTAATATTCTATTATTAATTCAAAATACGTACAATTCTCACTATTAAAACTCTATTCATATTTATTTGCATCGATTTAATTGAAGAAACTGCCAGGCACAGAAAGAGGATTTCGATATGTGGGACTCTTTTGGCTATGGTTCCATAAAGTCCGGATACCAGACGAAAATATCGACTCAACATGAAATCATGACGTCATTATCACCTTTTGATAATTAGAAATTTCAGTTTTTCGACTCTCGAACTGGGGAACACCATTGTTCAGGGCACAATCAGTTTGTCGGGAGAATTAATTAGCACAGGTTGGAGCCCTGCTCGACAACTTGAGAATCAATCAAAAATTTGAGGAAGGGAAAAAGAGCAAGCTAAAACAACTCTGTCAAATTTATATTACATCGATTTGTGGAAAATCTGAAGCGCCCGGAAGCGACGGACAAAAAGAAGCACTATATACACATAGGAAGAAGTCCACCCATAAAGGAGAGGGCTTGGAAGTACTCCTCGTCCGAGTCTCCAAAAGAGCCGGAGATTCCTAGGGTGTATCAACTACTACCGATGTTATATTCCCCAAATGGCCCAGATTGCTATGAATCCTTGTATGAGTTAACGGAAAAAGGGGTACAATTCGATTGGAGTGAAAGCTGTAAATCAGCTTTCAATACCTTAAGGCGTAATCTAACCGAACAAGCCGTGAAATTAAGCTACCCTAGGCGGGAAGAAGATATGTACGTAGAGACGGACTCGAGTGGGATGGACACAACCGCCATTCTATCTCAGAAGGACGACCAGACGGGGGTATTACAAACCATCAGCTATTTCTCCTCAGCACTCAACGATTCACAAAAGACTATTCGGCGGGGCAGCTCAAGGCTTGGGCCTTAGTGGCGACCTCAAGGGAATGACAACTATACCTCAAATGTGCCAGGAAGGTATATTTGATAACAGATCACAGTCCGTTGAAGTGGCTGAGGAGTCAATGAGATCCGCGTCACACACACGCAAAGTGGTGGATGGAGCTGGAGGAATTCCCATACGAAATTCATTTGCCTTTCCGAAGATAAGATTTACCATCTGGACGACGACAAACATGGATATCCTGTATTGCGAGATGGACCTGTGGCGTCGCATGCCGAGGAACCGGAGACATATTGCATCAAGTCGCCACAGATGATTTGGGGCGATGGACTGCAAGAATACAGTCTGAACAAAGGGAAGACAGAGTAATCCGGAAAGCTGTAAGACAGCTCGTGGACTTCCAAAGAGTCCCAAGGGGCAACTGAAGGGAGTCACAGGACATCTTTGCCTCAGGGATGGTGTGTTGTACTTTGACGAGAGAATTGTCATCCCAGGGATCCTAAGAAGAGAAGCGATTAGTAGGAATCATGGGATGTTGCACTTCGGGCAGGGTCGTACGATTCATTGATGAAGAGGAGAATATTGAAAAAAAGAGAATATACTATGACGAATTTTCCGATATTCGTACAATAAGTGAATTAATAAAATGATGACAAGTGGTACTGTGGTTGTTTAGCGAGTCGAAGGAACGGACGATCTGGGAAGAACTAAAGTGTGATTTAAAGCAATAATTACATGCAGGCTATCTTTTAAGCAATTTTTTTCTTACTTTTAAAAGTTTTTTATTTCTGATTTATTGTTTTTCTAGAATTTAGATTATAATATCAATTTTTTATATATGACGCAATCTAAAAAACCGTGCCTTTCTGTTGCGGATAAATTCGGTGGATGGAATTTTTGAATTTATATTAATAAAAATCCCAATATAATATTTTTTTTTATTCCGGGGATTATTTTTTTTATCCTAAAAAAGAGCAAAAAATTATTTTTAAATCCTTAAAAGATGCACTGATTACATGAAATAAAAGTGGTGTAGGTATATAAAACTTATTTTTGAATATAGATTTGTCGTCCTGTATCAACCTAAATCTTGACAACTAGTAGCTACACTAACCGAACATAAGTATTTATATACTACATTAATTCCGATGCAAATAGTGCAAAATTGGATCTTTTCATGAAGGGAGAGATAGCTAAATTCTAAGAGATACTGGGAGTTTGAATAGAACACTACACATTCAGTTTTCCAATAAATTGCTCAACCCAGTAATTTGAAAACGTTGGGAATTAATCAGTGATTATAAATAACAAGCGCGCTTCGCTAGCTTTTGCAGCGCGGCTGGTGGACATTGTGTCCACCAGAGGCGCCGTTTGGGCGCCTGGGGTCACATTGATTAATCATAAGGGAAATAACATCTCTAAATACGTATGTCCTAATCGATATCGCACGAAAAATCTCCAAATTTATCAATTTTTAGAATTTTGATGAATAATGATGACGTCATAACAAAGTGATGAGTCATCCTTTTTTAATGATAGTTGTATCATACTTGAGGCATGTTAGTATACAGATTTGATTAAAATTTCAGCCTTCTATCTCCAATAATGGCTGAGTTAAGCTCGAATAACTGTATTGCTTAACTTTTAAAAATGTGACAATGAAGTTATAATTCCATGATGAATTAATAATTTAATAATTAATAATAATAATAATAATAATAATAATAATTAATAATAATAATAATAATAATAATAATAATAATAATAATAATAATAATAATAATAATAATAATAATAATAATAATAATAATAATAATAATAATAATAATAATAATAATAATAATAATAATAATAATAATAATAATAATAATAATAATAATAATAATAATAATAATAATAATAATAATAATAATAATAATAATAATAATAATAATAATAATAATAATAATAATAATAATAATAATAATAATAATAATAATAATAATAATAATAATAATAATAATAATAATAATAATAATAATAATAATAATAATAATAATAATAATAATAATAATAATAATAATAATAATAATAATAATAATAATAATAATAATAATAATAATAATAATAATAATAATAATAATAATAATAATAATAATAATAATAATAATAATAATAATAATAATAATAATAATAATAATAATAATAATAATAATAATAATAATAATAATAATAATAATAATAATAATAATAATAATAATAATAATAATAATAATAATAATAATAATAATCCTTACTATTAAAACTCGATTAATATATATTTATTTAAATATATATATATATATATATCAGTACGAATTGATTGAAAAAACTGCCTGTCATAGAAAGCTAATTTTTGGCATGTGGGAGTCTTTTGGCTATGGCTCCAGTAAGTTCTGAGCTCAGAGCAAAATGTCGAATCATCGTGGAATTATGACGTCATTGTAACATTTTTAAAAGTTAAGCAATACAGTTATTCGAGCATAACTCAGCCATTATAGGAGATAGAAGGCTGAAATTTTAATAGAATCTGTATAGTAACATACCACACATATGATGCGACTATCAACAAAAAATGATGACGCATCACTCTGTGATGACGTCATCATTATACATCAAAATTTTAAAAATTGACAAATTCGGTGCTTTTCCGTCCGATATCGATTATAATAGTAGGAGAGACGTATTTAGAAATGTTATCTCCCATATAATTAATCAATGTTAACCACAGGCGACCGAAAGGAGCCTCCGGCGGACACAAAGTGTCCGCCTGCCGCGCAGCGCAAGCAAGCGAAGCGCGCTTGCAATAATAATCCTTACTATTAAAACTCGATTAATGTGTATATATATATGTATATATACAGTGCCCGGACAAAAGTATTCGACCACCACAGAAATCACCATACAAATAGTATTAAAGCGGGTCTATTCATAAAGGAATTTGTACTCAAACTGTAAGGAATACTCTATTTTTTATTTAAAAATCGTAAACTACACATTCTAATTACTCATAATTGATAGCCTCAGCTTAATTACTGACTCCCAAGTTAATAAATAACAACATTTGAAACTTGATGCTACTTGCCCCCAATCACAGCCATTAATATGATGGCGGTTAGTGACACAAAGTGGCATAGGTTGATAATTTTCTACATAAGAATAAGTGATTGAGTTGAAACTCTCAATTATGAGTAATTAGAATGTGTAGATTCCGAATTTGAACTAAAAAGCAGAGTAGTTTCTACTGTTTAGGGACATGTTCCTTTTTAAAAGATTTAATTTACTACTATTTGTCTGGAAGTTTTCGTGGTGGTCGAATACTTTTGTCCGGGTAGTGTATATATATATCTCTGTAACGAATTGATTGAAGAAACTGCAAGTCACAGAAAGCTGATTTTTGGCATGTGGGAGTCTTTTGGCTATGGCTCCACTAAGTTCTGAGCTCAGAGCAAAATGTCGACTCATCATGGAATTATGACGTCATTGTCACATTTTTAAAAGTTAAGCAATACAGTTATTCGAGTTTAACTCAGCCATTATTGGAGATAGAAGGCTGAAATTTTAATAGAATCTGTACACTAAAATATCTCACATATGATGCACCTATCATCACAAAATGATGACTCATCACTTTGTTATGATGTCATCATTACTCATCAATATTTTAAAAATTGATAAATTTGGTGTTTTTTTGTGCGATATCGATTATAACAGTAGGACAGACGTATTTAGAGATTTATCTCCCTTATAATTAATCAATGGTGACCACAGGTGCCCGAACGGCGCCTCCGGCGGACACTTTGTGTCCGACAGCCGCGCAGCACAAACAAGCGAAGCGCGCTTGTAATAATAATAATCCTTACTATTAAAACTCGATTAATGTTTGTATGTTTGTGTGTATATATATATATATCTGTAACGAATTGATTGAAGAATCTGTCATGCACAGAAAGCTGATTTTTGGCATGTGGGAGTCTTTTGGCTATGGCTCCACTAAGTTCTGAGCTCAGAGCAAAATGTCTACTCATCATGGAATTATGACGTCATTGTCACTTTTCAAAAGTTAAGCAATACAGTTATTCGAGCATAACTCAGCCATTATAGGAGTTATAAAGCTGAAATTTTAACAGAATCTGTATACTAACATACCTCACATATGATGTAACTATCATCAAAAGATTATGACTCATCACTTTGTTATGACGTCATCATTACTCATCAAAAATTTTAAAATTTGATAAATTTGGTGATTTTTGTGCGATATCGATTATAACAGTAGGACAGACGTATTTATAGATGTTATTTCCCTTATAATTAATCAATGGTGACCACAGGCGCCCAAAGGGCGCCTCCGGCGGACACAAACTGTCCGCCAGCCACGAAGCACGCTTGTAAATAAATAAATATACATTAATCGAGTTTTAATAGTAAGGATATATATATCTGTAACGAATTGATTGAAGAAACTGCCGGTCATAGAAAGCTAATTTTTGGCATGTGGGAGTCTTTCGGCTATGGCTTCAGTAAGTTCTGAGCTCAGAGTGAAATGTCGACTCATCATGGAATTATTACGTCATTGCCACTTTTTTAAAAGTTAAGCAACACAGTTATTCGAGTATAACTCAGCCATTATAGGAGATAGAAGGCTGAAATTTTAATAGAATCTGTATACTAACATACCTCACATATGATGTAACTATCATCAAAAGATTATGACTCATCACTTTGTTATGACGTCATCATTACTCATCAAAAATTTTAAAATTTGATAAATTTGGTGATTTTCGTGCGTTATCGATTATAACAGTAGGACAGACGTATTTAGAGATGTTATTTCCCTTATAATTAATCAATGTGACCCCATGCGCCTCCGTCGGACACAAAGTGTCCGCCAGCCGCGCAACGCAAGCAAGCGAAGCGCGCTTGTAATAATAATAATAATAATAATAATAATAATAATAATAATAATAATAATAATAATAATAATAATAATAATAATAATGATAATAGTAATAATAATAATAATAATAATAATAATAATAATAATAATAATAATAATAATAATAATAATAATAATAATAATAATAATAATAATAATAATAATAATAATAATAATAAAAGAGAGAAGATTCCACTCAACAACCGAAGTTAAAGTTAACGCATCACCCAGGGTTCTGGAAGATTTTATATCTGGAAGATTTTATTTAGTTCAAGGAGAATGGCATTGGATGATCGTAGGGTGCGATTGAATGTCCTAACCTGTATGAGCAGGATGATATACCTGTATGAAAAGGATGCGATGTTTAACAAGCAGCCAGTGGAAGTTAATCAGAAGAGATGATGAGAAGATACGAGAGATTGTAGATAAACCTGGCTGCACTCGACTCGCTGGAGTCGAGCTATGAGGGATGAGGGGGAATCATACATGAGGCTGTTACATAATCAAGACGAGATGCGAGAAGAGCATTAACGAGTTTCACAGACTAGCCTAGAGAGAGATTTTCTAATACAGAAGAACAACGTAAGACGATTCAAAATTAGAAAGAAAGAATTTCAGAAGAACAATATTTGGGCAAAGAAATAGTTGCGCGCTGCGCGGTTGGCGGGAACTATGTGTCAGCCGTAGGCGCCATTTGGGAGCTCAGGGCTGGATTCGGTTAACCGGTTAACCTCAACTTGAATTGAATGGAGTAGAACTCGGTTATATGACTCCTCGGAAAGACAAAATTAAATTAATACTACTACGTACTATCCTACCGTATATTCCAATTTAAATGTCAATTGCTCTTGTGTATTCAATCTTCCGGCATATTTTAACCTACCACTTGTTTTTCTTACTATCCAAACTAGACTATTATATTATCTCAAAGACTCTATAATAGGTATTATTCCTGTTTATATCCCATCTTCAAAAATTCATGAATTCTACTCCATCTTGGGTTTGGAGATATATGAAGAGGGCGCATCAAAATTACGAAGGAAAAAAAATGTTTGGTCCAGGATACAGAAGGAAAACTTTGCAACAGCACCTTTGCTACAACTACTAGTACAAGTACATTAATGTTCCATCTTAAAGAAAAACATGATATTTCTGACAAAAATTTTCAAGATTCTATTGCTAAGCGGCAGAAAACGATGGATAGGTGGGTTTCCTGTAATGAGGAAGGATTTACTAAGACCGAAGAATTTTGTGTGACGTGGGCTACTTGTGGGTTGTCTTATTGCTTAGTCGATAATCAGCGATTTCATAAAACTTAGTTTATCTTATCCATCAAGTATGAACAGAAAAACTATTAGCCTTAGTATGATCAAGTTATCAGAAAAGTTCGACAATGCTGTAAAAGAAAAAAATTGTGGATTCCCATGCACATTGTGTTTCGATGGATGGACTAACCAACACCAAAAAATTGTCAATTTAGTGGTAATTTGTGAGGGATGTGCTTATTATCTGAATAGTGTACTAGTTGAGCATAACAACGAGGCTACACTGAAAATTCTGGATGAAGGGAAGCAGATCGTGAAAGAGATGGGTGGGATACTCGTGGCAGTGAGTGGAGATAATTTTAGCGGCGTTGTGGCAGCTATTTCTACTTTTTGTACTGAGAATCCTCAAGTCATTGGATTCCGATGTCTAGCCCATTCCATACAATTGACAATCAGCGACTTGCTAGACAAGTTCCCATTAAAAAGGGTCATTGAGACTATCATACCCTTATTCGTAAAACATTTCAGCGATCCTGATCACAAAAAAAAGTTGAAAGATTTTTAGATTTTATCCGGGAAGTCAGAAAATGGGTGTTTAAAGCCGATTAAACCAAATGCAACCCGATGGGATTCAACATATCAATGCATCTGTAGAATAATCAAACTTAAAGAATTTCTCCCTTTAGTAGGTCTGACTATTCAAGAGACCGATTGGGAACTACTCAATTTTTCGAAAATATTTTTGGGTCGGTTTAAGGTGTGTACAGATGAAGTACAAAAGGATTCTTCAACTATAGTGGATGGTGTGAAATTGTGGAACCAACTGGTCGATCATATCGGCACTCTTAGTAATCAATCCTCTGATAATTATGATACATTTTTTGACCAAGCTCGAGCGGTAATTATTAAGCGTACAACTAAGCATATGAGTATTTCCCTTCATATGAAAGTTATAGCATTTCTCAATCCATCCCAAAAAAGTGATTATGAAGATTTAGTGCGTATTACCGACAAATTATTATCTATGGCAGAGTATTATTTTCAGGAGTTAGGTTTGGATGCTGTTTTGGTTAAGAGCAAGATGTCTAAAATGAGTGGACAGATGGTGGCATACGTGCTTGGAGGTGGGTTATGGGAACAAAAATCCGATGAGAACATAATCAACTATTGGATTCGAAGTATTCCGTGCACCGGAGCTGGCTCGCGTCTCTTTGTTTGCTTGCGCACCACATCCAACCGAAGCATGCGTTGAAAGAACTTTCTCACATCAAGGCCTGATTTCAAGTGATCTTCGTGGTTCACTTTCAGAGGAGTCGGTTAGGGCTCTAATGAAGGTCAGATTCAATTATTTATCCCTCTTTACAGAACAAAGTCCAATAGAGCCTGAGATACTACTTTGACGCTAGTAAAAATTAAGTATTACCTAGATTTATTAGTATGATAAGTTCAGCGCACTTTCCCAAGTATTATTGGTGGGATAATTATATTCATTTGTCATTTATTATATTTTATAATAAATTCTTATAAACTACTATACATTATTTCTACACATCGGTTAACCGGTTAACCGCCAAGACATAATGGATCTTAGCCGCACCCTAAAGTTGGTTAACCAACCCCAGCCCTGGGGAGCCTAAAATCACATTGGTTAATTATAAGGTGGACAACATTTCTAAATAGTACCTTTATAATCAATATCGCACGAAAAATCACCAAATTTGACAATTTTTATAATTTTGATGCGTAATGATGACGTCATAACAAAGTGATGAGTCATCATTTTTTGATGATCATATGTGAGGTATATTAATATAAGCATTCTATTAAAATTTTGAAATCACTAGCTGAGCGCTTTGAATTTCACTTCGCCAAAGAACAAGATCCTAGAGAAGGAAACGGTTGGATCTGTAATCCCTTTTTGCCATTCAAGGACGATTTGAATGTTAAGTTAGAAGACAAGTTATTATACCTGGCTGGGGATGAAGGACTTAAAATTATTTTTTACTGTGAAATAACACTCGCTGAACTTTGGATAAAAGTTAGACCCGAATATCCAAAACTTTGTGAGTTTGCTCTGAAAGTTATTCTCCTTTTTCCATCTACTCAACTTTGTGAGATGGGATTTTCAACAATGAGAATTATAAAAACAAAGCAAAGAAATGCTCTGGATGCCAGATCTCCAACGTGTGGCACTCTCCTCAATCGAAACAAGACTAGATAAGCTCGTCAAATCGAAGCAGGCGCACAGTTCGCATTAATATAAATAATTTAATAATATAATACACAATTGATAATTTACAAGTATTATACTTATATAAGCCTATTATATAGACTGACATAATAAAATAATAATAACAACATATATTTACTAAGGATGAGACCGCGCGCGAAAAAAACAGCGGTCCGTGGAATTGTGATAAATAAATTATTGGTCCACGATATAGACAAGTTTGAGAAGCACTGTGATAATCCATAGGTTTAAGCCCTAAATATAATATTATCAAGGTATAGGAAACTGCTGTTTCTGCAGTTTTCATCTATTAAAGCTAATCTCTAACACTTATAGTTTAATTTTATGGTATTTCAACGGACTGCTAAATGGGGAAATTTTGTACGTACTAAGTGATTTTTAGTGTGCTTCCTATATTATTATATTGGATCGATGATTCAATATAATAATATAGTAGCACAGTACTAAAATGTGTGCTGGTGTCCGGCCGGCCGGCTGTATGTGGTGCACAAACCAGAGTTTAAAAGATATCGCCCTGAATTCTTTTGTGATGCTGCGGACATATTTGTAGATGTGCACCTACTCATAAGATTTTCAATATAGGTATACTAAATCATCATCATTACGTAGCATTTTGTGATTTCATTCTTTTGCTATTGCACAAAAACTAGAAGAACTAGAAACTTGAGATTGGTAACACTGGTGAAATATGAGGCTCTCTACAACCTATTTCATTCCTAGATCCATTGGACATAGGACCTCTGAGCAATTTGCGGTTAAAGATTTTGTCGCGTCATCATCGCCTAATTTAATGATAAATGCCTATTAGAGTTCAAATTTTAATAGTTTGAGAAAAACAATTGTTCAAAAAAATGTTCAATATAGATGTCCCAACAAAATTATCTTAATTAATTATGCTTGCGTCATCATGATGACACAGCAATAATGATGAATGGCTAATAGAAATAAAATGATGAGATAGAAATAAACATATGTTGTAAAAAGTGTTCAGTGTAGACGACTATACAAAACTATGCTAATTAATTATGCTGACGTCATCATGATAACACAGCCAAAATTTACATCCACAATATTAATCCTACAAACTTTATTTGATGTAAGAAAAGCCCTTCACAGACGGGCTAGAAGTGTGCTTCCAAATTCCTTGGATGACATGTATTGTGTCATCATCCAAGAAATGTGGAAGCACACTTCTAGCCCGTCTGTGGGGGCTTTTCTTTGTTATAGTAACTTTGAAAGGATTGTCCGATTAAAAAACCTTTTCTTCTATGTATATAGCGAGTCTTACTTGACATTTAATAGCACAGAATATCTATAATTAGTTGATATCACCAATTCTAAGTAATTCCAAGGAGAAAAGTATTAAGAAGTGGCTGCAGTAGCGCATCGCAATAAAGCATTTTGCTCAGTTTATAGCTAACTTGAATTTCTGGATGAGTATTAATTAATGTATTGTTATTATGGTGGTGTGTCATAGAATGTAGCAATGATTTAGTTGTTGCTCAAACCTAGCATTGGAAATATTCAACATAATAAGCATTGAGGAATACGGAAAACCAAGAATGCGAATTATTAAGTATTAAATTTAAGATAGTTCATTCACACTCTATTATGATACTATTGATTCGCGTAACATTATTTTATTGATCAATGTGTGTGATCAAATTAACCTATAAATCTATTGTTTATTCATATACTACTTCTCCTGTCCAACAAGTCTAAGCGAGCATCCTGGAGGAGTTGCAAAGAAGATTTTCAAACGACGCGATGGACGTCATGCAAGGGATCAATTCGCTCAACCCCAAACATCGTAATGAAGGAACATTCTTATCTGTTGAATGCCTTACAAAGTTTTCAGGCAGTATGATGTTCATGTGGACGGATTGGCTCATGAATGTGCAATACTGCATATAAGATGCTTGACAATTGCGAAAAGAAAGCGGAAAGGTACCGAAGAGTCTCTGGGAGCTGCATCAGATTATATTAGTTAATGCCGAACCGCTTCTTATTTTATACGAACTTAGTCTGATAGCTTTGGCTCTTCCGATAACTACAGCTTCGTGTAAAAGGATTTTCAGCAAAAAAAATTGTCATCCGAAATTTGGACTTTTGATATGTTTTCAAGGATGCCTTTGACTAGCTTTACTAATATTTTGTTTTTATTGTATTTTTCGATTATTCCTGGAAATGATTATGAGAGAATTAGAAAAGTGAAGAGTCATTGAATCACATCTCAACAATGGGCAGAGTTCATGTGAAATACTTTCCAATTTTTAAGCCCACCATACACGATGCAACTTTGTTGCATGCAACTATTGCATACAACTTTGTTGCATGCAACAAGTCAACATACACGATGCAAAAATGTTGCATGCAACACTATTTCCGTGCAACTTTGTTCATGAAATATTCATTCTCGCGCAACTTGTTGTATGGAAAATCATATTGCTGTGTACAGTATGCATATACTAATTTATTAATATACTTGTAATTGATAAATAGTTATTTTCAATCCCATATTATGATTAAAAAACGTCTTCTCGTTTCCTCATTCTTGATTACTTTACTTCATCGGAGGTTGTAAAGATAAGACCGTACTTGATACAAATCTATATATAATTCAATTTTTTGTCTGTCAGTGATAATAAGGTTTGGTTATTTTGGTTTAAAATTTGGTTATTGAATATATCGACTTTATTATATAAAGGAATTTACTACAAGTACAAGTATTATTATTGAAAGTGTTCCCCTGTTACTTACTTGATTGCTATCCTAACCTCACTTTAGTACTAAATATACCTCGATTTAACCATCTGCTATCAGTTGTGGTGTTCAATACTAAACAATTAGGAAAAACAGGTATTTTTGAAATTCCATGCAACTTTGTTGCATGGAAGTAGAGCAATGCTGTCAGAATACAGTTTCAGACAATATTCCGGAATTCCCGGGATTGAATCCGGGATTAAAGCTCCGGGATCCCGGGATTGAAAATCCTAACTATAAAGCACGAGTTAACCTGGAATTGAAGTGCTCTTGCATTGTTTCCCCCAATTCCAGCTTCATCAGAGAAATCATCAAAGGCTGAGACAATTGACTGGAATGTCCTTGTAACGGAAAGAACAGCATCATGGAGACAAACCCAACTAGTATCAGACAGACTGGGAATTTCCCAAACCCTTGAGCTGCGATAGATCGTCTTCTGAGCAGCAACAAACCTAACGTGAACCACACTTGTAGACAGAAAGTTGTGCATCCGCTGCAGTACTGCGACCATGTCACCTTCACATCCGATCGCGCCAGCCACGTCCACCACCACCAAGTTTAAACGATGTGCAAAACAATGAATGTATATCGCCCGAGCGCAAAGCTTTTTGATGCGCTTTTGGACACCAGACAAGTGGTCGCTCATTACAGAGGCACCGTTGTAACACTGTGCAACACATTGATCCATTGACACAGCATTGTCACGGAGGGTGTTGAGGATGGTGTTGCACAAGGTCAAGGCGGTTAAATCACTGCATACTGTGAACTTGATGAATCGTTCCTTGATCTGGCCCACTTTTACGTACCGCAGGCACAGCGACAGCTGTTCTACTTTTGCAAATCCTTCGTTTCATCAGCTTGCAGGGAAAATACACCCGCTTCGTTGATATCACGAACGATGTCATGGCCGGCGCCATGTTTTACTGGCAGTGGGTGTCCTAAGAGGGATTTCTCTGAAAGTGGGTGTCCATTTATGGAGGGATACATATTGTACAATATGATAAAACAGGACGCAGTGGGTGTCTGGACACCCCCGGTGGATGTCCTCCGTAACCAGTGCTGCCGCGGAGCGCAAGATATCATCTTGAATGGAGTGATGAATGTACTAGGCTTGTTTGGGCCATCAGTGAGACGGACGTGAACAATGGGGTCATCCTCAGAAACCAGCACCAGGAATGTGAAGAAGTTGACACGGTTGAGACCGGGATCTTCTAGGTCTGCAGTTTCCTTATGGCTCCTAAGGGCTATACCCTGCTTCGCGCATATGAGAACCGTCTTCACCACACACCCGATATAGTGTTTGTTTTCATTCACAAGCCTTTCATGTGTATGATCCAGGTGCGTCGCGATGGTATGCCCAGTGCCTTTGGTGTGTTTGTGGTCCATCCACCGCTGCATTGCTAAAATGTGTGCATCACTGGCGGCATGCTCCTTGATCTTGTCTGTCCCCTTTTTGAAGTTAGACATACCTCCAGCGCAAAACACAGACGAGCATGTGTGAGCGAAATGACGACATGCAAAGCAGTATATGACTTACTGCTAAAATCGATACGACTCGAAAAATCATCAAATTTCCAATTTTTAAATTTTTGATGCGTAATGATGACATCATAACAGAGTAATGAGGAATCATTTTTGGATGAGAGTTGTATTATTTGTGAGATATATTAATATACACATTCTTTTAAAAGTTATAGCCGAAAAACTGAAATTAATAATTATAAAAAGGTGACAAAGACGTCATAATTCCATGAAGAGTAGACATTTTCATCTGAGCACAGAACTTGGTGGAGCCATAACCAAAAGAACATGCCAAAAATCAGCTTTCTATGCCTGGCAGTTTCTTCAATCAATTCGTTACATATATATATATACATAAATAAATATGCAGTCAGGGTCGCTTATTGTGAGCCACCAGGGGACCAAAAAAACTGTTCATAATAGATATACTTCATATTAAGCAAACTTGATTCAATACAAATCCTATCTAAGAAATGAAATTGGGACCAGGAGGTTAGTTGATAATAAACGAATGTTCATAATAAGCGACCCTGAATGTACACTAATCGAGTTTTAATAGTAAGGATAAATATTGGTTCTAGATGACTTAATTATTAATTAAGAATATCAATAAACCGAGTTGCTTAATTACTATTTATCAAACCTGAGAGATACGATGCATGTAATTTGTAATTTGTAAAGAGTTCAAGGTGTACAAAAACACTCTCCCAATTTCTAGGTCATTTGAGTGTGAAAAATTTCAATTTGATATCAGATATTTTACTAGGTAATCTCCAAGGATTTACCCTTTCCGTACTACCATTTCAATGACACACAATAGTGAGTTGCATATACTTTTGGTCAGGCAAAGTTGGCTATTATAAAGATTATGGTCAGCGAATAAAAATTCAACAAATTGGAAATTGAAATATAATTATAGTACACTATTGAGAAGATTCCAGATGTAGCCTGCATGTTCGAGAACTGCAATTTGAAGATCCCTTTCGAGTCACTCATATGTTCATATGCCCGACAGAGTTTGATCTATCGTATTCATAAATCTAAATTTCAAGGGGATTATTGTATGCAAACAAAATATGTATAAGCTTATAATTTAAAATATTACTTACTGAAAGGAAAATAAAATATTTAGTCCTATTTTTTAAAGCAAGTACAACTATTTTCAAATGAGTTCTAGCAAATTCAGCACTATAAATTCAGTTTTCAGATTGCCAATGAATGAGCAAACATAAGTACAGGCTGCCATTTTTAAAAGCCTCACAGTGGAACTTGCTTATGAGTAAATGGGGTATGTTCACAAAATGGTCGCAAAATAAGGAACACAAGCGCGCTTCGCTTGACTCCGCTGCGCGGCTGGCGGACACAAAGTGTCCGCCGGAGGCGCCCTGCAGGCGACTGGGGTCACATTGATTAATTATAAGGAAAAAAACATCTCTAAATACGTCTATCCTACTGTTATATTCGTTATCGCACGAAAAATCACCAAATTTGTCAATTATTAAAATTTTTGATGCGTAATGATGACGTCATAACAAAGTGATGAGTCATCATTTTTTGATTCCCCAGTAAATGGCCTGGGGTAAATGGACTTTTCTCACCAGGTCAAGGGGTAAATATGCAGAAAAGGTTAAGAACCCCTGTCATAAATGAATTGTAAGGTCTCGAGTTATAATATAAGGTCACGAATTACCCCTATCTACAATAATTAATAGCATTAAGTTAGTAATTGGTACGATTTACCTCGATATTATCAAAGTATAAATTATTTTCTTTATCAGTATGGTCAAAAATATATGGAGCATAAGGATTACGAGAGTTACAGGCAATATCATCAGCCAACATCAAAATTATATGACTGTCTGGAAGTCCAAGCCGCTTCAAACAACTATATATTGAGAGTGTATTCGAAATATGTCTGTAGTTAAACCAAAATCTTGATGAAGAAACCAATACAGCCCAATTGTTTGAATGGGGTAAAACAAAATCTTCAAGTATTGTCGAGTTCGTAAGGCAAGAAAAGATGAGTATAAAACAACATACGAAAATCATGAAGGAATAGTAACAAAAGAAATCTAAATAATAGAAGAAAAATAGGAAATTCTGCAGAAATATAGTCTAGATGAGATTCAAAAGAAAGATGTCACATTTACTCAAGTTTAACTTTGTGAATCTTAGATTTCAATGTAAAATTCGCATTGATAAAATATGAACATTTTTAAAATATATGTTTTTAGTTTCAAAGGGCTGTTGCATGAAAAAATGCCCCCACCATGGATATTCATGTAATATGGGGGGGGGCAAAATTTAATGGAGTTAGCGTGAAAAATTGCCCCCCCGTGAAAAAATGCCCCCCACCATGGATATTCTAAAGTATGCCAATGCTTATACAAAACATTTAAGGCTACTGCCCTGATGCATTTTGTGGAAAATATTTTTCCCCCCATTTTTATTTTTATTCCATTTTTGGATTCTATAGACTCTAGGCTATCAATATCATCCCATTTTGTGGCTTAATTGTATTTTTATTCGCTGAAATGGGTCATTTATCATTTTTTTTTTCTATATGGTTGATGTCCACTTCAAGAAACTTTAAATTGGACTATCTCAGAATAATTTTTTCAATATGTGTATTTATTCAATCGAGTCTAACATGAAATGAAGTCATGCTTTACCATTGAAAATTGACATAACAGTATAATATCAACCATATTTGAGATCTATCGAAGCATAATTCAACATTTGCCTCTTTAAGATTTCAATATTGGGGTCGAAAGTTCAAAATAACCCGAAATAATCGAAAATTCGGCGGTCACTTGATTGATTCAACAATAAAATTAAAGTAAATCAAATAAGAGCTAAAAATCGACGATAGAGCAATAAACTATGCTTGTTAGAAGTAGTATGAATACTGAAAGTGAATGATTTAACGTAGATTTTCTTGAGTTGCTGGATTTCGATTGTATTAATTTCAATAGGAGCCAAAAATAGAAATTCAAAATAATCACGAGTTTGGAAATATGTACAAGTAAGCTGATATACTTAGAATACACTATTCATCCATCAACTGTGGATACTAAAACTAGCTAAGCGCTATCTTGTACTGATTCAACGCTGTGCACACTGTCTAATACTAGCTATCAGTGCAGTAGCGTTGAATGCTATTTGGCTTCTATTCGTTTACTAAAGCATTGCAAATCAACAAACTAGTCGTGTGAAGTAATAACAATGACTTTCATAAATGTATCGTATACAAATAGTATCAGCAATATTTAGTGTTAAACTCAAGAATATCCATGGTGGGGGCATTTTTTCATGGGGGGGCAATTTTTCACGCTAACTCCATTAAATTTTGCCCCCCCCCCCATATTACATGAATATCCATGGTGGGGGCATTTTTTCACGGGGGGGGCATTTTTTCATGCAACAGGGCTTATGCACTGGCTTTCAACATGATTTTATCACTAACTTTACTAAAGATATATAATTTTCCTTAAATCAGGATCTCTAGAAATATATGATCACTTTACAACATCTAGTTCTATTAGAATGTACAAGTAATATTAAATGGTAGAGCTGTAACAGATATCCGGTTCTAATCCGGTAAATGTCGGGATATGGCCAGATAGCGGAATATAACAAGATAAAAAAAGATTTAGCGAATTTAATGATTTGGAGCGGGGGTAAATCACTGGGTTAGAGGTACCGCCCAGATTTCTTCGCCACAGACAGACAAAATAGGTGCAGAAAGTTGAAGGGGAATATATTGAACGTTTAGACGACGAATTTATATAATGTTTATTTGTACTGGGACTTTTGGGACAGCCCTTGTAGAATTTAGTTAGGGGCTATTCCAAATCACTATCTAAAATTAGACTGGGTACAATTGCAGTATCTTACACCCCCCAACTTTTTG